>OOFE01021437.1:0-19909 GCA_900323365.1 Monocentris japonica | reverse complement strand
GTGTGAAAACTAAAAATATAAAGTAAAAAAAATAGTATATAGTGGCCTAATTAGTTTACAGTCAGTCAACTCTGCCACAATCAGCACACTATTGAAAACCAACCAAAACCTTCAAATCCATTCAAGAAAAAGTGTGTAAAGAGCATAGGGTTTTAAAAAGGAAAATGTGCAGGAGCCATGTTTCTTTTTTGTAGTGTTTCATAAGCCAGCCAAGATAAATCAGTTATTCACTGGAAATAAATGATTCCAGGTGCATTTAACTATAAAGTATCAGACATTTTAGGCATCAACCAGTAAACATTTGCACATCATAAGAAATGCTTAAATAGCACCTCACTTTTCTGTGCTTCAGATGTAGTGGCAGCAAAAGCTGACATGAAAGGCGCCAGTGATTCTCCATAATATGAGAGAGAGAGAGAGAGAGATGTGTCAACACTCCTGGCAGATAATAAGTACCAATGTACATCAGCAGGACAAGAACCTCTTCATTATTTCTGGCTATATGGACAGTTCGTCTTTGTTTTAATCTGCATAGAGTACCAGGTGGGTGAGGTTTACATCATCAGGACAAGTTGTCAGTCACAGAGGAATATGTTAAATTGGCTTTCACATGATTCACCAAACTTGTCTTAAACTCTTAATACATTTTTTGTATTTATGCATGTACAAATGAGGGAAAAAGAGGAACTTTGTGGAGTCCGAAATTGAGGTTTTGCACTCATGTGTGCATGAAAAAAAACAGCGTCATTTTCAAAAGCATAAGCAGCGGAGTTACAAGAACTGATAAAAGTAAAGTCTGGCAAGAAATTATTCATGCTATCAACGTTGTTTCAGCAGAAACATGCACTGTTGCGGAAGTAAAAAAGAAATGAATGAAATTAGATTGCAAAAAAAGAAGAAGTAATGACATGGATCAGAGGATCAGTTCCATAATTGGAGAGACCTCACTGTCGGGTGTCCAGTCGGCATTGGAGTTGGACACAGATCAAATCCAGGCTGTTTCTTCATCAGATGGTAAGACTATATAATTGTATTTGTAAGACGTCCAGTCCATGTGATCAACCCATTACAAGTATTGTTATAAATAAGGACAATTCTGCAAATACGCCATTGCAGCCTACAGGTCTTTTTTTCTACAGGTAGGCTGCTGAAACATTTTGTTGTCAATGAGGTTTGGCACTACTGTAATTGATTTTGCATAAAGAATGAAAGGCATTCTAAGTGCCTTTGCGCATGTTTCCAATCACAAGCACATATTCCTGCATGTTTTGATCGTATCAATGAACCAATTCAGATACAAACAAACATGATAAATGAGACTGTTTGTAGAAACGTTTGTACGAATACTTTAAGATCAAATCTGACCTCACGCATGTTTTGTGAATGATGCCCATTGTATTGTTCAAAACTCCACCCATAGCCTTACTCAAGGCCCATTGTATTGTTCAAAACTCATAAAACACAGCCTTACTCACCTATTCCACCTAAGTAGGCTAAAATGTATTTACAAATACTATTTGGCTCAAGCATGGATCACTTATACAAACTTAATTGTCATATGAAAACATTTTTGAGCATATTTTTAACCTTTATTTATCCAGGGACAGTCTACTGAGTATGTGCACCTGAAAGCTGCCCAGTACAACCACAGTCTTCTACTGTTGACCACTGAGCACCTCCACTCAGGCATTTGGGATTTAAGTGCTTGGCACAAAGACCCCCTTTGTTGAGGTAGGTGAGTTACTTTGAACTGATGACCTTCTGGTCACAAGCCCACTTCTCTAAACTCTAGGCTACCACTGCCCCATGTTTGAAATTCAGTGGTATTCCCTTCCAAAAATCAAATCTGTGTATAGAGCAATTATTTAAATCTTTTCAAGACATTCAACCCCTTGCAAATGCATCAACTTAGAAATTGTACTTTTCCCTTTTTGAAATTAAAAATCAAAAAATATGTAAGACACTGCATTTACATTCAACTGTCATATTCCCATCATTTCTGTCTGTCAACCATTAAAATAAGGATAATGAAGAAATGAGAAGCAGGCGCTCTCTATGTATTGTACCATTTTACATAATAAAGCCCAGAAGTCACTAAGATATGTCACATTTTCTGCCAATGTTCCAATTTACATAACTGTCTGAAAAGCTTGCCAAATCCTCTCCTTCACAAATAGATACATACACATGAACATGTGCCTACGCACACACACATACACACACACACTGCTCAATGTCTGACAATGTCCTTTCTCAACAGAGAACATAGGTTTATAACAGGCCCCGAACCATTGAAGTGAGGATGTCTGGCTTGCTTTCTGTGAATTACACTGGCCTTGTTGTTTCTGGATCGGCTGAAGCCTGTAGGGACTGACTGAGAGTAATGCCCTGGCCCACATCTCCCTCAGCACTCAGCCAAATGCAGCTACGCTACAGCAGCCCCACTTAATGTGATCTTCCTTGGCTTTCTGAGCTGGAAGTGGCAGAGAGACAAAGGGCAAGGAAGAGTCTGTTGACTCATTGATGCACAAACACACACTCAAAAATGCACAACCATGCTCCAAAAATAGTTGGTGTGTGTATGCTTGTGTATATGTGTGTGTGTATATGTGTACATGCTGTGCACATGAATGTCTCTACAGTCTCTCAAGATTCTCTCCCTGTTCAATTCCTAAATAAACCGTGGTCAGTGAAGTGGAGACAGAACACAAGAGAATCACTCATACAATTATCCAGATATCCTGTCATTTTAAAAAGAGCAGAACTCAGAGTATGACCACTGTATTGGTTGGTGTGGGGGCAGGTGGGAGTATTCGGGGGATGTTTTGATCAGCAGAAACTTTCTTTGAATTGAGAGCATAGTGCTGTCTGTCCTCTTGGCTGGCAGCAGCCTTTTTCAGTGACTAGAGTGTGAAGAGGAAACACAAAAAGAGAAAGAGAGGGAGGCAGAGAGAGAGAGACACAGGTCTCTGGAAGAGGGAGCAGAGGAAATTAAAAAGTTTCTTGCTAACATAAAACTCATGAAGGGCTTACACAGCATCTTATACAATGTTTTGCCTTGTGGTTGAATGCACTGTATGTGTGTGTGTGTGTGTGTGTGTGTGTGTGTGTGTGTGTGTGTGTGTGGAGAGGAGGTTAACAGGATCATGTCAGGACCATGCCAATGATAAAAGACCATTGTCTGGTCTTTAAACAAGATATTGTACTTTATGTCAACTGGAAGACATTAATAGATTGATTCAAGTAACAAAGATGTTAGCGACATAAAAAGACGATTCTAAAATAAAGCTCTCATTAGAAATCAAACTAAAGATGAAGCAAATGAGAAAATGTACTTTATAGGACTTCCTCTCTATTTCTCTCTCATACACACACGCATACAGTTGCGCCTTTACATATCTTACCTTTAGTAAGAGGCCTCTTAAAACTGTGCCCTTTGGTGAGAGACATGTTATGCTTACTGATCACGTCTTTAATGAAAGAGGACAGCCCACAACTCTGACTCTACCCATCTCTTCTCTCTCAGACAATGCTTAGGTTCTACATCATTAACCAGCCAGCCATCTGGTATTGATCACCTCATGATTCTGAAATATTCACAACACTCACAATAACAAAATACATGAGGGACTTGTTTAATATATATCTGTAAGGCTGCAAAGGCTTTATGGAATCTAGTGGACTCTTAAAGAGTCCAGAGGTGAAGACCTAGAGTGATTCACATTCATCAGATAGTAGAGTAGTGTAGATGCCTCTGACCTGAGTTCTCTGCTGTGTTGGTGTTAACTCTGTGTTGACAGGAGGAGTGGAAATTGTTTTTTCTCTAGCACTGTTTGATTACAGCACGTGGGCATTCATTCATTGGCAGACATGCTTAAAAATGTCCCCTTTCTCACTGATTGTGGTAAGATAGAGGACAATAATGCAGCTTCCAGTGCTCAGTTTAGATAATGACCTTCCTACAATTGATACAGAAATATTTATAGATTAAACTTCCAGGGCCTCCAACAGTGTATTTATTTATTTGCTATTAGATTATTGACATGGCAGGCAAGATTTAGAAAATCAATCACACTCTCCTTCCACCTTGCACTCCCTCTCAAAGTCAACATTGTGCCATCCTATAAAGACGAAGAGGATCAAATCCTAGCTGACTAATACCTTGAGTCTACCTACCAGTCAATCCAGAACATGAACTGATTGTTTTGTTTAAGGTCTTATTTGTGTTTGTGCAGGGAATGATTGATCATAGGTAGGAAGGGGCAGCAGAGAAGGGACAGCCTAGTGATATAAATCACATCTGATAGAAGACACATAGATAATTGGTTGTCTGGCCCTATAGTCACAAGGAGCAGGCTACTATCTTCAAGAGGGAGATAAACTAGAGGGCAGTACACAATGATAACAACATGCTTGACTGTCAACAGATGGAATGCAAAATGACCCCCACCCCTATTTCCCCTCCCATCGCTTGTTTCATTGTCCCTTTCTCCTGCCTTGTTATCATTAGAGAGAGGAGTGGAGAGGTTAAGTGGATTGAAAATCAGCTGGCGGAATGTTTCTGTTTATTCTTGTCAGTGCCCTATTTTCAAAATCATTTGTCGCAGCGGTCATCTGTGAATAGAATTTACTGTGGGTGACCATGGTTATGTCTGATCAATACAAAGGCATTGTCAAGGACATCTAATAGCTGGTGATGCTCTATAAGGGCCTCTCTCTCACTCTCTTTCTCAAGACTGATCTTGTCCCTCTCTCTATCCTTCACACTTTTAGGGAGGGGTGTTCCCCTCACTCAGCAGTTTTACAGATAAAGGGAAGGTCCATGCGCATCTGACACACAGAGAGCCAGTCTTGATTAAATAGCCTGACAATGTGCCAAATGCATTGCACTGTTGCCAGGGAGACCAAGCTGACCTTGGTTGTTGCATTGTGCATCAAGAGTTGCCGAGAAGACACTGACTGTATGTTGCCTCTCTTTCTGCCAAAAGAAAGGAGATAATATGCAACACTTCAAAGGAAAGGATGACCATCAACTTTGTTTGATGTTAGGAGGTTATAGAAGGGAATGTAGTAGTACCTCTTCACAAAATCAAATAAAGTATAAAAAGAATTTAGTTTTGAGGTAAGATGTGTTTTTATAAGCCCCTTGGGGATTTTATTTCACCTGCACAAATTTGCATTTTTCCTCTTTTCTCTTTTTTTATCATTGTATTTTATCACTGTGCTTAAAACACTTGGCTTCCATGTTCATCACTGTACAATTAAACTAAACTAACCTAAACTAGAATATAGGAGCTTTGTTTAGGATGGCAGTTTACCAACACACTAGGACTATTGCTAGTGCTAAACACACAACCATCATCATAGTTCCTTGCCTAAATACAGGCTAACTATTTAAAGGTTGAACAAGAGTGGCCTCCTATGACACTGACTTTACTTTTCCTTTTTTTCAATCTAATCCACCCGAGATGCTGTAGCCTAGGGTGAATAATGCTGCAAGGATTAGCAGAGACGCAATGCAGAGTGCAATATGCTCTCATCGTGCTCGCTGCATAAAAATACATTTCATAAACCTGTGTATCGGATTAAATATTTCCCAAGCCCATGGTGCAATAATAGAGAGTGAATGCAAGGCAACAATGGATGTCCTGAACTTTTGACGTATGCTTTGCATTTTCCTTTTTATTACTCTTTTCTCAAAGTTTTAGTAAAAGCCTCAATGAAATTTTACTCAATTGAGCTTTGCATCACATTAAGAAAATATTTTAAAAGCATGTGAGCACTAGGCAAAATATTTTGATGCATGTGAAAATGAGGATTTAGGTGCCACAAAGAATTTAACAGCCATGTCAGATCCATCACCTTTAAGTAATACAACAGATTAGCATAAATGCAGTGTCTATAAATATTTATTTGTATGAAATCTCCATTGTACCTCATCTGTCATAGTACATATTGTATAATGTATTTGTCACATCATGACAAAGCCAGTAAGACTGATGTGGCATTAGAGATGCTCTGTATGTTTCTGATTTCTCACCCTGAAAACATATAGTAAAAGCCTCTGTTGTATTGAATTAGAACAAAGAGAAAACAGATGCAGTAGTTTTCCCTTTAATGAGAGACTCTTCTCTCTCAGGACTGCTTTGCAGCTGAGGTTGTTGTTCCTCAGGCTTTTGATAAGGCCTCCTGCTCTTCTTTAGACAAATTTGGAACCTTCACCGCAGGGTCCTCAGGTGGGACTAGGCTCGCCTGCTGCTCCACATGCCCATTTTACCGTTTGGATCCACATACACAAACACACGAGTGCACGCACGCACACACACAGGTTCCATATTTTAATCCATCAACTTCAAGGCCCCCTACTGAGGTTAAATGTTATTTTACATGGAGAGGGTGGGTAACACTTTTTTTTTAAAGGCCTGACATGAACACACTCCAGCATGGGAGCACACATACAAATCACACACAAATAAACACATACTAACATTCTTTTTCTTTATGAGAAGTAATGCATTGTTGATGGGCTCTCATTTTCAGATTGCTTAACCAGCTGAATGCTTGGCAGAGGCTAATGTGGAGGAGGTGGCCTTGATTATTGTCATTCACATCACACCGTGCTTCTGTGTGTACCTGCTAATTGAAGGGGTTTTTCCTCTTGATTTCTTTGGGGGAAACAATCCAGCAGATGTACATTCATTTACTATAAGGAGATTGCTTTCATTGCCATTATTGTCCATCCATTACTATTCTACCGGCATCAGAGAAAGAGAGAACAAGCACAATGTCTTCCATGGGTAATAGGCTCTTGTTTGTGTTTCTATTCTGTTTATTTAACTTGTCAGGTTCATTATTTTTGTCACTGACAAATAGAATATGAGCCAGGTTTTAGCTATTTGGCGGATTTCTGTCTTCAGAAAGTGTGGTGCTACTCGCTTGTTGTTAATTGCAAGCTTACTTGCAAGCTTCCGACTGCTGTCTTGGCATATTTTCTTTCTACTGAGAGCAAAACAGCATGCTGTATATTGAGTAAGAGACAATATAATAAATTGTGTTAAGTCATTACTATCTATGAAACACAAAAACTCACATACAATATGAATAAATGAAGCCAACTTACTGTATGTTGCTGTTAAATGTACATGTACAGTCATTTTAGAGGTCATTTTAGTGGTCTGTTTGTGCGTGCATGTGCTTTCATGTGTGTATGTACATGCAAGAACACGTGTGTGTGTGCGCATGAGCATGTGCAGTTCCCATCCTTGGTGCCATATCGATCCTGCCCAGGCAAGTCTTCAGATGAATAATCAAACTCAACTACTAGCAGCCCTTCCTAATCAATAGCTATTTGGACAGCAGGGATCTGGAGCAACAATTCATAATAAATGGAAAGCCACAATATAAACATCTGACCTCTTTTGTAATGGCAATGCCCATCTGAACATGATCATAACAATAGGTAGAATCGATCCAGGCCAAGTTCATAAGGAGGTGAGTCCTGTTCTGCCAATTAAGTTAAGGTAACAGCCCCTTTATTGAATTTTTATTGCCAAGGCAGAAACAGATCTATGTCAACAGCAGAAATGCTGAAATAACTGATAACACTAAGGAGGCTTGGCTGTCTCCAAAGCTGTAGTTTAATCCCCAACCTAGTTTTGAATGGTCAAATTGAGGTTAATTGCAAAGTGCATAACTACTGTGTGTGCGTGTGTGTGTGTGTGCATCAACAAGTTTACATGCAATCAAAGTGATTCACATGGGTCTCATATGTCAACTCTCCTCTCTATGCCTGAAGCAGAGTCCTGTTGCTGTTCTTCTATGCTGGCTACACTGGTTACAAAAGTTTGCCATGAGTTTCATCATCACCATCACCATCCCTTAAACAATCTCCATGAATATACAGCCACCACCGGTATCCTCACCATGTGATACAGGTCACCCATCCTAACTACCACATTATTCTAGGGTTGGGTGGTATCCCGACATTATTGTATACCGGGATATTTCTTTAAGGTATCATATTCAATACTGTGACAACATTTACATTCTATTTTCTATTAAATACCACATTGCACTTGCTATTTATTATTTTTGTGCATAACAGTGCCACTATTAGTTGTGGCTGGAGTGCTAATTACACTGTTTTTCCCCTCAGGCAAGAGTCAGCTAACTTTAAAACACCCACTGAGGGAAGGTGAAGGGAATGTGAAATATGGCTAGTGCCAAAGAGAAATGATACTGCACCTATTTGCCAGTTCTTCAGGTTCCAGTTAGATGATAACGGAGAGCCAGTTGAACTGGATCAAGTTGTATGCAAGCTTTGCTTACAAAACGTTTCAGCAAAGGATGGAAAGAGTTAGCCAGAAACCTGAAGGTATAGTAGCCTATATTAGACTGTTTAAATTTGTTTATTTTTTTTGTTTGAGTAATAAGACTAATTGGCTGGATCCCTGTTATATTTAGGCATGTTTGGACTTGCACTACCTACAGTATCTCCATCACATCTTAAGAGGGCAAATTCTGCAAACCATATTTCTGTGTGATGTAAACAATCTTGTTTTATCCTAGCTTGTGGTCCAATAATGAATAATTTGCCTATAATCCACTATGTGGTATTTAGGGTAGTAAGGCATGAAAGAATATTATGCTTGAATGAAGACCAGAGCCCAGCTGTTTTCTGACTGTATACCACAGCCAGGTGCCACCTACTGTAAAGGAGACAATGTAGCATTTGGCATTTACAGTGATTAAAGCATGGCATTATGACTTGACTCCCACGATCTTGTTTACAATACTGTGAAAAAATCATACATCCTGGTAAAATATGGAGGCAATATTGTGATATGAAAAAATATATATCAACCAACTCTACATTACTCTTAACAGTCAGGTGAAACAAGTAGTACTAACTTAGTTGAATTTGTATACACAAAAAATGTATTACCTGTAAGATAAAAAAGTGAACTATTGTTTATGAAACCGTATTCATTACATTGTCTATATTCCAGATTGTAGGTTGTAGCCAGCAACTGGTAAATAGCTATAAAACATAACATTTGCATGATACACAGGGCAATTCCCAGGAGTTGTTATTTTGCAAAATTATACTGTGTTCACACAAAAGAGCACAAGATACTGTGATTCCACTCCAATAGCTTCTCCCCTGAAAATGATTACTTGTTTTCTTTTATGCCCTCTCCAATTTCCCCCTTGGTTGCTCACCATCATATTATAAATACATCCAAAAGCATTGCCCCACACATATAGTCCTGTGCCTAAGTTAATAATTTTCTATATTTGACTCTTAGTATTATTTGCAAGCTCAATCATCCTTTGAATAGAACAAAGGTTACAATACAGGACACATTTATAATTAAATAATAACTTTGCACCTGTCCCAGTTGACATTTCCTCAAGCATCTTGTCAGTCTAAGGGAAATGATGTTCTATAACAAGGGACCAGAGGGTCATAATGAGAGAGTAATATGTTTCCTGGAGGAGGAATGAAACATACATTGTATTGTATTTATTTGTTTTTATTTATTTTTGATTCAAAAATGCTACATGATGCAAGGATTTCATTTATTATTTCATTCATTTAAGGAATAATTTGTAATACAATTGAGTGCCATAAACATGATAACTAATTTCTCCAATTTCAGTTCTTTGCTCAATGCCTTACAAATCCTCCACAATCCAGTTGATGTGCAGAATGCCTTCTGAAGTAAGTGACATGAAAGAGAAATATCACCTTCCACCAGTGCTCACAAGCACCTCAAGTGAAAACCATAAAGTGTGTGTGAGTGAGGGATTTGAGTCTGCTCTTTTGACAGGTTTAAACCCAGCCATCCAATCTTAATCCTATGGGCAAAATGTTCTCTTCCAAAGGATTCAGTCATCTGCGTTCAACCTCTGACACTGACAGAAAAATGCTCAACATTTCCAAACATCAGCCCCCTATTGTGTTGTATTTCAACATATGTATCCTTGTAATTTAAAATGTTGGATTTTCCCATCAAACCTACAATTTAGGATACCATTTTTAAGCAAATTAGATATTACAGCATATCTTGCGAATCTGGACAATTGTTTCTGTGTTTGCATGAAGCATCAATTAATTTTTTAAACAGCACATCTAAAAAGTAACAATTCTCCTTAATCCTCACAAGTGCTATAAAGTGCTGCACCACAGCAATTCCAAAGTACAACATTTTTTAGTTTTTCCTTATATGAAACAGAGTAGAAAGCAATTCAGTAGTCTTAGTCGTACTTCATGATATAGTGACCAGCACATTGGTTGGAGTTCTCAGTTTACCTAGGAAGTGCTATCCCTTGGCAGGCTATGCTTGTAGCACCCTCTCACAGAACACAGCCTAGGAATGTCCAATTTAGGATTCCTAATCAGGCTATCTAGAGGCAAATGACCACTTTAGGTCAGAGAAGGCATGCGCAGTCTCACCACCACTCCTTGGCATGGAGTAAGTGGGTCATAAGGCATGCAAACATCCCCACTATGCTGTTTGCTCAAGAATTCCACAGGTAGTGAGGTCAGGTATTCTGCGCTCTTGGGTGATGGAATGGCAAGAGGATTAAATTACTTTCATAAAAATAATTTTCAACATGTCTGAAAGAGAACTACAACTATTTCAATACAACTGCAAAGACTAAGCTGTCCGAAGAAGTTGCTTTGTAGCATAATAGCAATGGCTAGTTTATTCCTAAGTAATTTGCACTATTGCCATAGACACAGGGGAGAGTGAATGCTAAGTGGATCAATACCATAGAAAAAAACATTACACTCATACTTTTGTATCACCATGGACTCAATCCAATAAGTATTCTTAACATTGTAAGACTCAAACCTCAGGGGAATCAGATGAAATCTGGTGTTTTTCCTCCCTTGGTTTCTTAATAGGTCTCTTGGGCCCTCCATCCAATATGTGGCAAGAGGAAAATAAAAACATTGATAATTTCTAAGTTATGCAGAGAAATTGGAACAAGACACACAATGCTGTTAATTTTCTATTCATCCCCACTACTTCAATTTCTTTCTTGTAAATCCAATGTAAGTTTCCCCTCTGCCATAGTTGCATGCTCTTGTTCCATAGCTGTGTAAAGCCTGCACAGACTCTGAAAGAGGCAAGGGTGAAATTTTCTAAAAGAGCAACTTCTAAACTGTCTGCCCTGACACACCAAGCTGACCGGTGACCATTGGCCACCGTTGAGCGTCATTGGCCGTAGTTTTGCCGTAGCGGTGTATCCCGCGCTGTTGGCCCTGGTTGGCCCATGTCGGCGGCTTTTCGGCCTATTCAACATGTTGAATCGGCGGCGGAGGCTGTCGGTGAGTGAGAGCTCTCTGATTGACTGTTCAGTTAAAGCAAATCAGTGCACGAGAAGAGAAACTGAAGTGAGGCGTAGATGCAGGGAGAACCAGCCCACCAGCTTGATTCTCTCCTGCATCCAGCCCATGCCTCAAGCCATCAAATAAGATCCTACCATAGTCGTTTCTTTGTTTAGCAAGAAACTTTCCATTTTTGTCTTTCCAGCATCTAAAAAAATGTTTCAAGATAAGACAAGATCAGCAAGCACTCAATCAGTATTAATATTTCTGGATTATGTCTGTTGTTTGTACAAAATATCAAGCAGTGGCATTCAGTAATTGAAATTTTAACCTCGAGCCACAAGTTGCATTGCTTTATCAATAAGCTTCAATGCACAACTATTTTTGGGGTTCGCAGGCCCTTGAGAATTCCAGATGAAACTGTGCCAGGCTGCTGAAAGCGAAGAGGGAATTTGAGAATCACTGTATTGATAGACTGGCATGCTATTTAAAAAATATCGATAATATTCAGACCAAAAGTAATCACACAGTCTTATGATTTTATGGAGAGGATTAAAACATCCATGTGGCCTTAAATGATCACTGCTGACAAATGTAAGCTCTTGAAGAGAGGCAAGGCATGTGTGCCAGGATTGAATAGCCTACATAGAGTGGAAATACTGCAGTACAAATGCCCTTCAGACTGGTTATATGCCCCTTTTAGCTTATAGCTCCTCAGATGATCAGTGTTAGTGATGCTCCATTAGAAACTCTATCTTGATGTTTCAATCTGAAAAGGGCACCTAGGAAAAAGGGCAGGGGCAGCCCTCACCCCACTGCACATCTGTGGTATAGACAGTAATGTAATTGAATTGCCTATTAGGGAATTCAAAGCCACCACCTAAGAGTGACTAAAGGATCTGAGATGGCATGGCAGATACCGTGCCCTTACCAATTTGATTCATGCACTACAATCATCATACCCAAGAAAATAAATATTATTGTATTTTCAATTATTAGTCTAAATACCTCAAATCATTCTGACACAAACGTTTTACAAATATACATGTGCATGATCATGGGAGCTCTTAAAGCCACACACTGATTATCAGATTGCAGCACATTTACTTCAAAATGTTGGGACATAAATACAGTCAACAGTTTCACGTCCTGGTTAAAAATATAGGCGTATGACTAAAATCAGGTGGTGTGCAGACTAACTGTTTGTATTTCGGTAGTGACATGAAAGTTGGGGACAGCATTTTAGATTAAATTCATTCATTATGAATTTTTGGATCTGAAATCTTTCAACATCGCTTTAGAAGAAATCATACAGCTCTATAAAAAGAATGTACACTTTAAATCGACCCTAACATAGCCTTAATAAATATCTAAAATCTCAATACTTAATTGTTTTTAAAATGTATTTATAGTGTGACTGCAAATTGAACCATATCAGTAGAATAGCCCACATATGTAAATTGAAATTCTTAGCTTTAGACTCATTTCCGTGAAAGGTGAAAGGTAAATGGTCACAGCTACAGAATCAGTTCAATGGATAAAATTAATGTTTTATATTGCATGGTATTTACTCTGATCTTTCAATTTCATCACAAACTGTACAGTGAAACAAATGAACTCTTATCCAAATAACTAACCAAAACCTGGGATATTATTGTGAATTAGGTCCTGATCCCAGCACTGTAAAACCTCAACTTAAACCTCTTGAGGAATTCACACAATCACTGCAGGGAACCAGCCAGTTCTTTCATACATTCCCTCCCATGGGGAGAAAAGAATAGCAAGAAGTTTTTCATAAATTTTTGATTGCCTCAATTTATGATTACATGCAGATTGTTTCTAAAGTTGGCAGAGACGTTAAGAGTTAAGAGTGATTAATCCCAGACATTATTTGAGATGGGGAAGTTATTTAACTATTGAAGGAGGCAACATTTTCATCATGAAATTCCCCAGTGTTTTCTGACTCCAACATAGTGGGACCATATAGTCATCAGTCATCTCCAACCTATCTAAAATGTATGTGCCCAGTGTACCCTTTCTTGTTACAAGAATTGCATCCCACCAGGACTTTTCTTTACTGTGTTCCTCTTTAACCTTAATGCTGCCATCCTGCCTCAATAAATAATAATAATAATTATTATGAGGGTGGACTGTACAAAGTATAATTTATGTTTGCTATGACCACTTTTACAAGGATTGGCATAAATGTGTCTAATTCATTGCTGAGCATATAGCAAACATGATGATTATCTGGAATAAACTGGTATCAGGCAGGACAAATCAAATCCTCTTGAATTTGTTTTCTCCAGGATGATTGTTTGGCAAGGAGAGGGGTTCTGGCTCCTGGAGTCTGAGGCCTGGCCTGTGTCTCTTTTCTTCCAGTACCCATAAGGCCAGCGATGCATTGTCCTGGTCTTACTACAACGTGATGTACCTTCAATAGACAAAGGCTTCCAGCTGGGCTTATTCTTCTTTTCTTTCAACCTCCTCCCAATGACAGATGGAACCAAAACTAGAAAAAATCCTTGAAGGCAAAGAAATTATTGCCTTTTATATGGATCCAAAGCAGCTAGACACTGGGGATGTTTGGCAGAGGTAGCAGAGGAGTGCCAGCCTTTCAGTATCATTTTCCCCCGCATCGTTGCAAAAATTACACTATCGGAGAAGAGCTATATACAAAGCCCAAATATAATAGAAACCTGTCAGACATATTGTTTGCATTGTTTTGGTGAACATAAGAGCTGTGTACACCAATATAAATGAAAAATACACACATACTCAAGCCGACACACATGCTCATCTCTTTCTATTTTTAACAAACATACATGTGCACACACACACACACCTCTGTGAGCGGGTGATAACTGCTTAGCAGTGTATGCTCCAACAATTGTCAGACTGCCAGGGCAGAGAGAGCCAGGAAAGGAAGAGGGGATGGGTGAAGGAGCAAGCTATGAGTGGCACCATAGAGTGTGTACAAGGAGAATTAGACAGGTGCCAGGGCCAGAGGCTGGCAGAATGAGGAAAAGGTAGATGTTGG
Source organism: Monocentris japonica (assembly GCA_900323365.1). Taxonomy (NCBI): domain Eukaryota; kingdom Metazoa; phylum Chordata; class Actinopteri; order Trachichthyiformes; family Monocentridae; genus Monocentris; species Monocentris japonica. The sequence continues at coordinate 5,528 of OOFE01021437.1, read as the reverse complement.
CGAAAAGGTGGTAGGAGAGATAACAGCAGAATTGAGGAAGAGGGAAAGATGGAAAAGACTTCAAGACTTAAGCAAATGACAAGGCCCACACTGAGGTGTGGAGAGAGACAGGGAGCTGGAAGGACAAAGGGAAACAGTGGAGGGGGGCACACAGCCAGTGAAAGGATATGAGAAAATGGGGGAGTAAAAAATAGCAGACAAAGTGTGAAAAGGGAAAGGAAACAAAACAAACCATAGAGGGTGAATGGTAATGTGTTGCACAGGCACCTCCACCTCCACTGGATGCAACACTCCCACTCCTTTCATGATCTGCAGTCTGTCATCAACACCCATCTCCAAGGAGAGCACAGGCAAGGCTCTGTCAGTAGCTGTGCACTGAAATCACATGCGACAGAGGTGAGTAGAGCTGTTCTCTTGTCTTAATTTTACTTAATTTGCCATAACACTTCACCTCATCTCACATTATGTTAAGGAAGGAGAACGGGAGTAAGTGAGCAAGGGGATATGATAAGTCAAAGAGGGAGGGAGTGAGAATGAGAGGGTGAGAGAATAAGGGAGGCAGTTTGTGAGTGAGAGATAGGCTGATGATCTACGGTCAGTGGTCCACCAGCACCACCATGTGGTTGAAAAAGCAGGGCAGTACAATACACATTACAGGATTTATTGTATTTGTCTTTCCTAAATACTTAATTTAAGAAGCATTCAAACCTCACATAGTCACCTGTGAACATTTGTCAGTCTCACCTCTCACTGTTGAGTTACTTTAGAATATTCACATTTATAGTACACAGACACAGATACACAAGAATATGGGCACACAAACACAGAATCGTATGCACTCTTGGTAAAATGTGCGTACAACTGCATGTATGTGCAAATATAGTCATTTATCTTATATTATATTATATTATTGTCTATATGTCTATATGGATTTGTGTGTTCCAGCTCTGGCCTGGGTCCTATCTGGGCCACTATGGTGTATGCTGCTGTGCTGTATTCCCATTCATCCATGTCAACAACTGACCTGTTTTTCCTCCCTCCTTTCCTCTTTTTTTTCTACTGTGTAAAACCATTTAGCTTTGGATGAGACCATTCAGTTTGTGAAAAGAGATTGCTATCCAAGTTCAAAATCCATTACATCAACCTTTGGAACTGTCCATCTCTAATTTGATAGTGCTAGTCCTTGTGTCTGAAAAGGGGGAATATCACAATCCTCTAATGTTTATCAGAGTTGCTTAAATACTAGACAAAAACGTTAATTAATTTAATAGCACATAACACATAATGTCTCTTTTAGATAAATTACTTTCACATCCACATTTTCATTCTATCACCACCACTTCCTACAGTATATGCAAAGCTTTTGCTCTGCATAGCACCCCATCTGCAATCAAGCCGACTCAACACTGGACGCCCAACTGTGTCAAGTTGCACCTGAGATTTTTTTTGCAAGGTCAACTAAATAAAGGAACTGTGATTTTCAGAGTCAAGCTTATAACCAAAGCTCATTAAGGTCTTTGTAGAATTTTCTTAGGATACAATCTCTCTCGCTTGGAATTGTACATAATCACAATAGCAGATTATAATGTATGAAAAATCAAGCATAGTCTAATGGTGTTGAAAGGACAGTCTGCCAGTGTGATCACCAGCTAATATTTTTATTTGTTTCTAAATTTTTGTAAATGTTTGTAAATAAAGTGTTTGTAAAGAAAGCAAGTGAATTTGGTGAACTATCATATATTTTTGAGTAGACTATGACTATGTGGGTCCTGGGGCCTTTCTGACCTGGAGCCTTTGAAGGATGTAGGGCAAGGGGTGTTTTGACACCAGAATTGTCACTCTCTCACATCTGCCCTCACACACACACACATACACACACTTACACACACATAATCTGTCATTCCTCACCTCACCCTAGGGTTTTTGAGGCGTATGATAAATCTATGGGAACAACTCAATCACATTACCTTATGTAAATACCCAAGTCAAACCCCCTTCCTTCCTTACTATGTTAGCTTCCAGCCCTATGGCTCCTCTGTGCCAGAAATGCGCACGGGGCAAATTAACATTTGCTCTCGTAGTCTGCAAATGGCAGCTCGTGCTTGCCATAGAAATGAAACAGAAGCCTGTGCAGGAGAGAGAATGAGAAAATATTTGAGTGGATGTGATTAATAATTCGTCAGGCCAGAGCAGTAACATTTGCTTTTGGGGCAGAGGATCGACAGAAATGGGCTTCTTCAGGAACGTTTGAATCAAAGATTGGTTTACTTTTAGCATCTTCAAATTCCACTGTGCTTTCTGAAGCATCACTGGACACCATTGACTAGCCATATAATTAGAAGCACTAAGTGCAACATGAGTTTAAAAAAGAGCAGAGCTCTATGTATGTAAGGTAGGAAATATCTCATAAATATTGAAGAGACAACCAGACCAAGATGAAGAACAGAGGAAGCAGATAGTCTGGAATGTATCTCCAGCAATAACCAGTCCTGTGCAATAGAAAGAACATTTGGCCCAATTACAATGACAGCAAAAAGACTACTTATTGCAATGCTTCATTATGCAAGCATAACAATTAGCTTGCTGTACTAACAGGCTTTGAATCCATATGATTACTTTTGTAACTGTGTAAATCTAAAAGTGTGGAGACACTGATCATTACCTCATAGCAGAAATGATGGAGAGGGAAAAAACTCATTGTCCACAGTTTCTCAACTTCACGATTCCAGTGCTAATCAATCCACTAAGGCTGTGATTGCTCAAAGCCCTAAGTGTTAACAAAGGGATAGACTAGGAGAGGGTGGATGGAAAATCACCTCCCTCTGCAGCTCCACAGGAAACTTCTATTCAGCACCACAAGAGGAGCACTTTCCCCATCTGCAATTCAAGATGTTTCATTCTAGGCAAAGCTTGTTGCAGCTGGCTTTTCTCAGTTCTACTGTAGTTTGATCTGCTGAATAAATATGTTGTGTTACAGTAACACATGGACAAGATTCACAGCCATAATAAGGAAAAGGATGAATCCTTACAATTACAAGCAAAGAACGCTATCCTTAGCTGACCGATGAAAATGCACATTTCAAATCCAGGAACTATCTTTTTCAGAGAGTAAAGAAGCCCAGTAGACTTATGTGGAGATTTCAAGGTGGTAGCAAGGTCTTCATCTACAGATGCAATGCATTCAGTCCAGGGACTCAATATGCTCCTTGCTATTTCCTTTTCATAATTCAGTGTTGAATATATGTTTCATTAACATCTGCTATATGGTGCTATTTCTTCCAAGCCCCAGGACTAGAAGTTTCCCTGAGGCATCTTAATTCAAACACATGGCCAAACATCTTGGAGAGAAGATGTTCATTTTTTAACAGTATGAGAGGGAATTATGACAATCGCATTTTTGCAGCAAAAAAAAACAAAAAAAAAACGTTTTCATGAAGATTTTTGCATAAGATTAAGGACATATTAGGTGTTTAGGATTTACCTTGATACTTGAGATACTGTACATTATAATTCAGGTTAAGATGAATCATACAGGACTTTCTCAGAATATTTCTCAAAATATTTGTATGCCCACTAATGTTGCAATCTATAGCACCCTGCTTTGATTTGTCATACATGACTCATTACAATTATAAAAGGCGTTTTGCATGGTTGTAATGTAAGTAAGACCTTTTACTTAAGTTACTTAAGACCTGTTTTACATTCAGTTTATGTACAGCTTTTGTTTTTTGTACTTGAGTATTTAGATTTTGGAAAAATACTTGAACTCCATTTTAAGAGAAAAAAATATACTTTTTAATCCACGACATGTATCTAATTCAGAAATTAATTGCATCATGTGAGGCCAGGATTGTGGTAATATGAGCCCTGTGTGGGGTCTTTGTAATAAGTCTTGCAGCTGTATTTTGGACTAACTGGAGGAGATAAAAGCATGAACCATTAGCTTTCCAAATCGTGGAAAGATGGCATATAGCTTATTTTAGCAATATTTTGCCGTTGTAAAAACAGAACTGGATTGGTTTTTTTAAGTAATTGTCAAATTTAAAATTAGGAGTGAAAATAAAAATTTTCATCAAATTTTTACATGCCGACTTGATGTTGGGGATCAGGGGACCAAGGCACTTTTTGATTATGCCAGTTGTATGATAGGTGCCAATAAGAAGACAAGCTTATTGGGTTGTACAGAGATATAAAGTTGTGTATCATCGGCATAACAATAATAAAAAATTAAGCTGCAAATAATGTGGTCCAGGGGAAGCATATATAGACAAAACAAAATAGGTGAGAGAATTGACCCTTGGGACAACCTACATATCAGTGGAGCATAGGAGGAAACATGGTCCCCGATGGAAACAGAACATTTCTACTAGATAAATATGAGGAGAACCATTCAAGGGCACAACCAGATAAACTGACCCAATGCTGAAGTTTATTAATCATGATGGCAAGATCAGTGGTGCCAAAGGCAGCACTTAAATCTAACTCTACGATGGCAACTTCATCCATATCAGCAAGCATAAGAATGTAATTTACAACTCTTAAGAGGGCTATTTCTATGCCGTGCTACTGGTGGAAACCAGATTGAAAATTGTCAAAGATATTATTACCTTCAACTTCCTCAAAGAGGTGTTTAGCAATAACCTCTTCAATGATCTTAGGTAATTTAGAGATTGGTCTGTAATTTTGAGGGAGGGATGAATCAAGGTCAGGTTTCTTTAGGATGGGCTGGAACTCTTGAAGTTGAAGGAATGCAGCCAGAGGTGAGGGATTTGTTCATTACATTACATTTTTAACGCTATTTATTCATCCACTACAGGTTTTGTCACTCAACTTCTAAAAGTGGATGAGAGAATACACCGAGCTTCAATCAATCTGGTCACTGCCTAGCTCAAATTTCCTCTCTATCAAATCTTGGAGAACCACACGCTCTTTTTCAGATTTTAGATAGTCATCTGGGCTGAGTTTGACTCTCTCAAGTAAGGTAAAGCATTACAACCAGCCAAAGGTTCCTATTAATCAACTTATCATTCAGCATATTAGTAATAATAATAATATAATGCTGTGAGTAATCTTGATAATGCACTTTCATTGAGTTTCATTGAACTGGTGAGGTAAATTGTTACTCTGGAGCCTTAGAAGTGAGCTGAGAAGAATCAATATATCAATATAAGATTAAATGTGATGATGATAAGCTTTCAGTTCCTCTCCACTTGACTGGTACAGGTAAGAAACACATTGAAAGCATCATTTTTATTTATCAGTCTCATTGAATTATATATACACACTGATCAGCCATAACATTAAAACCACCTGCCTAATATTCTGTAGGTCCCCCTTGTGCTGCCTAAACAGCTCTGACCCGTGGAGACATGGACTCCACAAGACCTCTGAAGGTGTCCTATGGTATCTGGCGCCAAGACGTTAGCAGCAGATCCTTTAAGTCCTGTAAGTTGCGAGGTGGGGCCTCCATGGATCGGACTTGTTTTTCCAGCACATCCCACAGATGCGATCAGATTGAGATCTGGGGA
>OOFE01021435.1:0-11629 GCA_900323365.1 Monocentris japonica | reverse complement strand
GTAGAAGTGTGAGTTACATCACACATTGTTCTAAACCTCTGTAAACGGCAAACCAAGTCACAAAAAGCTTCGAAGTTAATCTGGTGGATGCATATATGTGTGTGTGTGTGTGTGTGTGTGTTTGCATGTGTTCCTCCTCCACAGGGAGCAGAAGTGTGAGCAGTTCAGTAGGTTTACCAAAGCCATGGATGATGGGGTGAAGGAAATCCTCACCGTGGGCCAGGAGCACTGGAAGAGATGCACAGGCCGTACGTACACACAACACTGATGCTAAATAAAAACTTCACCACACAGAGACCACACCTTGGCTTCGTAGTGGAATTACTATTTATATTATGATGAGTCACTATTTTGTCAACTCAAGGAAATTCATTCACAGAGGTGTGTGTGTGTGTGTGTTTGTGTGCCTGTACATGTTTTACTTCCCCTCCACAGCTTTGCCAAAAGAGTACCAGAGAATCGGCAAAGCCTTCCAAAACCTCTCCTCTGTCTTCAACAGCAGCGGATACCAAGGTATGACAATGATTATCTGACATCAGCAAACCTTTACTTCTCAGGTGTGAGCGCTCGGCAGTTGCATCTGTTCAGTGGGTTTTGTTTATATTACTAATATTGTGGTTGCACCTATAAACGATTGATGGGCATGATGGCCTCTGTTGATTACATAATGCTGCTGTCGTCAACAGATGTCAATCATAACAGTAGTAGTACAAGTAGAAGCGATTGTTGTTTTTGTCATCATGGGGAAATTAGTTTTGTAACAGATTGACACAGATACTCTTTAAAAACATGATGATCACATATATTTGAATCCATTGCTGCTGTAGGCGAATCCACCCTGACTGATGCAATGACAGCAGCAGGAAAGACGTATGAGGAGATCGCTCAGATGGTGGCAGAGCAGGTAAGTGCACCACCTTGATTCATCTGATACTCAAAGTGACTGTTTTGAGGAGTTGTTTTTGTCCTCAGCTTCGTTCCTGTTGATATTGCAGTCACAGTGTAGAGTTGATCTTTTCATACTTGCCAACTTTGAGAGTCCAGAAATGGAGAGGTTTTGAAAACCAAAGCGGGAGGTCTGGAGGTCCTTAAGTTGCAGAAACCATATTTTGTGCATTGTGGTGATTTTGTTTGTATGAAATATCAATGAAAATGCAGCACAAAAACTCCATCTGCATCTTTTAATTTCTTTTTTATAAGTTATCCATCCACGAAGACTGACTTGTACGTGCACTACGGTACTTCTTTTCCTTCTCCATTTCTTTCTCGTGGTATGCACACGTTTGGCTCCAGCTACCACTGAACTAATAACATAATGATAGAGATGACATTTTAGGACTATTCTTAACAAATGAGGTAAATGAGCAGATTTTGAAATTTGATCAAAATACGGGACACATGGGAGAACACTGGGGAGGGTTGGCAAGTAAGTAATTTATCTTGAAACCAAGAAATGTTTGGTGTTCCTTCATCTTCAAATGAAATAGTCTTGGATCTATTGTCTTTTTTTTTATTGTTTTAGGCCCTCTGAGGCAAGCAGAATGTATTTTGTTCCCCTTCGGCAACAAGAGAGGAGAGGAAGGGCAGCATCCTGTCCCTCTGTGTTACTTCCTGATGTCTCAGAGGTCTTGAAGTCTATTTCAGGCCGCTTTATCATCCCCATCACTCTCTCCTGCCTTCTCCACTCAATGCTTTTACACCATTATGTCAGCTCCTGCCTATCAGTTCCTGAACTCTTGACTCCCTGCAGTGTTTATGTCCTTGTTGTGACCTTGTGTTGACCCCTTTAACTCAGCGTCCTGCTGGTGGAGTGTTTTGTTATCTTTAGAGGAAGACGCAGATTATTTTCAAGGACAGCCAGCACAACCAGATCAGCCGTATGTCCTAAACCTAGCTTATATTTGGGTGTACTGTTTGAATATAGCATTATGTGGAATCTGATCTGTGTTGTGTGTGTGTGTGATGAAATCAAACCTGGGCCATCTTTTTGGTGTCCAAGCAGCATCCACAAGGAGGATTGATCTGGTAAGCATGTGCAGCTCCAGACATTTCTCTTCTCCCCTCAAACCCCTTTTTTTCCTCCTTTTTGACAGTGGTCGTGTAGAGTGGTGGGTTTGAGTTTAGCAACGAGTTGAGTGACAGCACCGTTTTTCTCTTAACCGTATTCACCTGTAGAGGATGCATGCAGCTTTCCCTTGAAATATGAGAATGTAGATGTCAGTTTTGCTATATGAGAATGAGCCAGGTTAAAGGGATAATTCAGCTAAACAATTTTGGTGCTTCTATAAGTTAATTTGTCATTTATTTGCTTCGTTATTGCAACCCTGCTTTATGCTTGGCTGAATCCATGGTCCATGTCCTGTGACAACACATCTAAGTTGGATATTATTTCTCTGTGGTCAATCTTACTGGTTTCAGATCCATGTTTGGTTTCCTGTGTTGGATTCGACTTCTTCATTATCATCCCAAATTTAGACTGTAACATGCTCCAAAAAAATGGGAGTCTATTTTCTTGTTTTTCCTGTTATAGTTATGTCTTTCGTGTGTGTGTGTGTGTTTGTTGTCTTTCTAGCCCAGGAAAGACCTCCACTTCCTTATGGAGACCAATAATGAATATAAGGGTCTTCTTGGATGCTTCCCCGACACCATCGGAGTCCATAAGGTATCTCAGTTCCCAACAGAAATAGGTATAAAAGGTTCAGCATTTTATTACAAAACAAATTCACTGAGGTGTTAGTTATTTTTATAACTCGATCACAAGTGCCAAAGGCAGTTTCTCCAAGGGGAAATTGGTTTTGCTGCAGATGAGACTGAGCTAAAAATATTTTGCAGGCTGACTGCAGGTCCTGAAAATGTCTTGAAATGTCTTAATTTCTTTTTATCGAAACACAAGGCCTTAAATGGTCTTGGATACAGAATACAATTACATAAAGTATAGTCTTAAATTTGGTTTTAGAGGTCATACATTTTTTATGGTGTGCTTCTTCTGTTGAGAAATGAATCCAGTCATGTAGACCATATTCTGATAGGTCTACAGTTTCATATTTTTTCAAATGAGAAATTGGTCTTATATTTCATTCTAACTGGCATTAAAAAAGTCTTACATTTAAGATGATGAAACTTGCAGACACCCTAGTTGTGTAATGAATACATCACTTTGTCACTGAAGACTGTTGTGTTTTTTACCTCCAGGCGGCCATCGAGAAGGTGAAGGAGGGCGACAAACTGGTGGCCACCAGTAAAATCACCCCTCAGGACAAAGTCACCATGGCTAAACGTGTCAGCACCATGTCATATGCACTACAAGGTACGACACTGAATAAGCTACAGTGCCAAGCTACTGTAGGTCTACGTGGGTTTTTACCAAGTCAACTGAAATGGAAACTGAGTGGTGGTGTGGTGTCTGACCAGAGTGGGTTTCCCCCTTTTCTCGCCTCACAGCTGAGATGAACCACTTCCATAGCAACCGTATCTATGACTACAACAGGGTCATGCAGTTGTACCTGGAGGAGCAAGTCAAGTTTTATGAGACGGTAAAGGCATTTTTATCTGACATTTATCATGGTAAATAACAGCCTGTCACCCGTGCTGCCTCATTGTTTGGGAACTGATTGCGTCGTGCTTAAAGATGTTAAAACCGTAGCACGAGACCAGTAGGCAAATGCCTCTTTTCAGATACTTTCTGCCTCTATGTTTACACTAGTTTTTCCCTCTCCTCAACCCTCAGATTGCTGCAAAGCTGAGACAAGCACACGGTCAGTTCACCACCATGTGAAAGCAGCGATCGTCAGTCTCAAGCTACAAGGGCAAGATGAATTAAGTCAGCTCAACATCCAAAATATTTTTGCTTTGTCTCTCTTCCCTCCCTCGAACTTCAATCTCTGTCTCTCTCTCTCTCTCTGCCTCTCTCTCTCTCCTTGTCTCTTCCTTTATGCTCAGGCCTACTTTTGTCAGCCACTCTCGGAAGTTTGTAACAGTTTATGCACAACACCTAATCAGAGGGCCAGCAGTGGTAGTCCAGTAAGACATATATACACACCACCACTTTGTCCAAGGTCAGCAAATTGTGACAAAGGAAACATTCAAGCCACAGTTTGCATCCATGTGCTGCCTTCACTGTCTTACTGCATTGGTCTAACCCCAGAGTTTCTTTAACACAATACGGATCATATTCCTGCACAAACTACGGGTGTTACCCCATACGTAATAGCATGCAACCGCACAGACGTAATCACATCCTCTTATTTTAAGAATCCAACAGACTTGAGAGAGTTGACACAGAGAGAGCGTGTGTCTTCACACGTCTTGCCCGTGAGTGTGTCCAAACACTGCTGGCAGTGCCTCGGCCCCTTTCATCCTGCACTTCCTCAGTCGGAAGCTCCGCCCCCTTTCAATCAATGTGCCTTGTCTTCAGGGGGAATACACAAACACTTGGCTTGTTTTTCCCCCAGCGTGCGTACCATGACACTGCAGTTTACATTTCAGAAAGAAAAAAAAAACACTGATGCCTAGAAATGTGGAATATACTTGTGCAATCCCAAATGAAAATGTGCTCAATTTGGGGTTGGTTGTTTTATGCCTTGTATGTTGAAGCCAAAAGTCAGCAAACCAATACCTCCCTTGAGTCAGTGCCAAACACAGTGGCTCTGTCCCAGTACTCCTGAAATAGCCCTTGTATCCTTTTTCATCAAGATCATGGAGTTTTATGTGAGTCGGCAACAGTTTCAGCTCTAAGAATCTTTGTGGAAAAGGAGACTGGTCCAGAGTTTGGGACTCAGCCATGAGAGATGTCCTCTAGTTTTGCTTTTGCTTTTCACAGCACAATTGTCAATCATTCTTTAATTGCATTCACTCTTTTGTTTTCTTATACACTTGAAAAATACAAATATATATTCTATTGGATCTATCATGCTTTTTGGTCGAGATACTATTTTATGTATAGATATATTTGCAATACATTGTAACTGAGGAGAAAAATATTCTGTTTGATTTATTAAACACTGATTTATACTCAAGCTAACTACATATTTGTTTGTGTGCGTGTGTGTAAACTCTGAACTATACAGAGAACAAGACAAGGGATTCTCTCAGTCTCAGACACACACGCTAACTCACTCACAGTAAAGTCCTTATTCCCTTTAGCAGATACTTATGTAGAGATGGATAGGAATGAGAATGAGTTGGTAGCCTGTGCAAAGTGTCAAAGGGTGTGTTTGTGCAGTCTTCGAGTGGAGGCAGTGAAAGAGCCTTTTCACCCTGCCTTCGGCTCTCCCTGCCATCAGGTGCAGCTGGAAGCGTAGCCTACATAAAGTAGCCAGACAAGGAAAACCTATACACTTCACATATAATCAAACATTCTCCACTTTAAAGGAAAAATCTTCCCTAAAACACTGTTGAAAAGGAGCTATTGTACCTTGCATTGGTATGTGTATTTTTCTTATTCCCGCAGATAATTGGCCAAATGTAGATGATGTGAAGACTCTCATCAAGAGATATTCAGCACAACTACAGTGGAGTTTCATCGCAAAAAAACAGGAAGAATCATACAGGGAGAAATCCGTCGTTGAAGAGGCAGAGATACTAATTTCTCCCTACAGTAGCCTCAACAGACCAGAATGCATTGCAGCCACAAGATGATGCGTTTTGAGTAAGGGGTACGACTCTCTTTCAGCCCAGCTTTACCTCTCTGATGATTGTCAGATGTTCTGTTCATGTATTTTCTGGTTTCCCACAGAATTCATGGTTCCCTTGATAATGTCAAGTCCAGATGAAGAAAAACAGAGCCAGACCATGGCACTCCCACCACCATGCTTGACCGTAGGGAGGAGGTTATTTTGGTGGTGGGTAGTTTTGGGTTGTTCCCAAATGTGGCATTTTTGATTGTGACCAAACACAATATATTTTGGACTCATCTGTCCAGAGAACAAAATTCCAGAAATCTCCAGGTTTGTCCAGGTGATCTCTGGCAAACTTAACACGGGCAGCTTTGTTCTTTTAGACTTTCAGAATTGATTGAACTGAAAATGCATTGACTCCAACCCTGTGGCCTGTGGCTTATCCTTTGGCATATAGACTTCACATGCCTGTTATACTGACACACCCCTGCCAATATGACAGGACTGTGGAATCCCCTGTGTGATGCAATTCTGTATGTAAGCAAGTAGCACCATCTGGACACCTTAAAAAGCGTTCTGTCTACTGTTCGCCAAGTAGGACTCCATTATTTTCCAACTGAGATAAAATTTACTTTTCCACAGGAAAGCTCTTATACACAGTGAAGCATTCTGTCTGTATTGAAACACAGTTTCAATATGTGAAGTGTCTTCTGCTTCATTGTACTTAAGTACATATATACACAGTACTCCAACAGCACATCTTTGCCTGAGCCCATTGTGAGACAGTAGCACTCAAGGAAGTCAAATCAAAGTGTCATCTTATATCAAGACTCGTGAATAGATTCAATTGATAAATGGTTGAAAGTCATATTGACTGAAAATAGGATAATAGAAGTAATCGTAAATAGTACATGTGATAAGAACATCATATGCAGAGCATTTGTTGTCTGCCAGTTCCACATCCTCCTCTCATTCTTGCCGAACAGCTAATAAACTGTCAAACTAAATGTACAAAATGGAGGTACAAAATAAGGGCTGAATGGAAAGTGTCTACTTGTCCCAAGCTGTATACTATGACATTTGTGTTTCCAAAAATATGTAACACCAAAAAAAAAGTCCATAGTTTAGGGAATATCATGAGCGTACTGGCCACATCTGCACTCAGTTTAAAAATAGCACATCTCCAAACTATGTCTGATATAATACACCGGCTTCATTCTTGATGAGATCAGCCATTAGAGGTGATCACTGGACGACATCACATATCACCCAGGGTTCCCATATTACCAAAGTTATCATCACTGTGAGGCGACCCGTGGTGCTCATCCTGTGTCCCTATGGTTACTGTCATGTTGATGGTGGTTCAGGGCGACAAACGGGGTCGGAAGGTGCGTGGGCGGATCATCATGCTGACTTTGCGGAGGGAGTAATAGTCAGAGTCTCTCCAGGAGTACCAAACAATCCCATCAGGACCCAGGGGGCCCCGGCCTTTGCGAGTGTAGCGGCCTCCCTGTGGGATAAGGCAGTAATAAATGCTCTATAATTCATGCTGTGAAAAGTTTAGAGCAAGAGAATATCTGTGTACCCTTACCCTGTAGTAGACTCCGTTGAGGTTGGCGTAGAAGCACTGGTTGTACCACCAGCCACCGTGGGAGATCTCAGCACAGATGTTGCCACTGTCGGGGGTACTGAAGCTCTGCTTGTCGTGGTACCAGCTGAAAGAGTCCTGCACCGTGCCACTGAAGCCTGACACATGGAGACGGTACTGATGGTCCTCATCTTCCACACTGGATGCACACAGATACAGAAGAACAGTGGGACTTTATGCAAGAGATACAGATGCATGTGTTTGGCTGCCATGTTGAGGTTGTCTTTGTGCATGTCTTTGCATTTGCGACAGATTCATTCTATACTAGTCAGTGTGTATGCTCGCCTACATTCATGCACGTAGCATGCGTGTTCCTGGCTGTGCATGCCACCGACCTGAAGCTCTGGTAGAGGGCGTGTTTGTGCTTGTTGCTCCAGTCCTCCAGGTCGATGCGGAGGCTATAGTCTCCTTGGCTGCTCAGGTCATGGATGTGGTCATTGCCCAGCCAGAACTCTGAGTGCAGATCACCAAACCCATCCCTGTAGTCCCTCCAGCTCCGGTCAAAGCTGACCGAGCCATCAACTCGCCTCTGGATCACAGTCCAGCCACCACCTGAGGAAGAAGGAAGGCGTGGTACTGGCAGAAAGGTATATGGCATATAGAATGTATTACTTTATTGATCCACATAGGGAAATCCTTTAAATGATTCCCTTCCCGTCCAATGAGGTCAGAGTGCAGGTCAGCTACAGAGCAGCAGCCCAGGAGGTGGTACAGACTCAGTGTCTTGCTCAAGGACACTTCAGCAGAGCAGATGCTTGCCAACATGGGGCTCAAAAGTGTCTCCCTAACTACTAAGCCACCCTGTTACCCCAATGTGATGTGTCGAAAATGTGTGTGTGTGTGTCTGCCTATTGATGTGTGTGTAACTCACCATCAGTGTCCATATCACAGTAGACGTCCACAGGCACACCTACTAATGATGGCATTACTGTGTAGAGACCTGATCTCCTCACTCCATTGAAGTAGATAGAAGCACAGTCTATGGGACAGTTCCTCACATGCTGAATCTCTGAGGACATAAAAAGTGAGACAGGCTTGGACTGAAGAGGTACTAAACCAAAGAGGGAAGATTTGGTTCCCTCTGCTGGTGGACCGTGGCAAATTGAGGTAAGAGTTTGTTTTTGTTGATGGCTGAGGTGATGGTGATATCTGAGTGTGTGTGTGTAGGCACATACAGGACGAGTGTTTGCATGTGTGTTTCCGAGTGTGTGTACCTGGGTGCAGGGCCTCTTGAGCACTCATCAGAGGGTTGGCGCGGACGATGTTGATCATGCAACCAGGGCTCCTTTTCACTCTCTGCACCAAAACAGTCAGGTTATGAATCTGGTTCTAAACAGGAAGACACACAAACGGTCGTTCTATCAAGAACCAGCCTGCTCACACAGGTTTTTAAAATGTATGTAGGCCTTTAAATTAGTTAATTTCCACAAAATATCTCAGACTATTGTCAGATTATTTGTCAAACCGTTGAACTAAAAATAACATGGTAAAACATTTTTGAGTGCCACTGAACGTCTGAAGTGAAACGCTGATAATACCAAAGTCCCCTGTCCCATTTTAGAAAGTGTTTTTCTTTTCCAATATTGTGACAACCCTCCCAGACCATTATCTAGCTTTTCAGCTGACAAACAAATGAATTAAGCATTGCAAGCCAGGGTTCCTACAGCTTTTGCTAATCAAATTCCATGACCTTTCCAAGACTGTTCCATGACATATGACATTCCATGAGCACAACAGTTCCATGACATTCCATGAGCACAACAGTTCCATGACATTCCATGAGCACAATTTCCATGACCAATATTTGAGCAATTATTATCTCTCAAAGGGAAGTGGCTCAACAAGTAGCCAAGCTTGACATTAAACATTTCATATTTCTGGTTGGAAAACGATAATCAACAAATTCCCATGACATTTCCAGGTTTCCAATGACCATAGGAACCCTGTACATTCCATTATCTACTCCAAATAAATCAATCGATAGGTAAAGCCATTTAAAATTTTATTTTTTAAGGTCAATTACAATATCATAGCTGTGTGTTTCGAAGAGTCTCGTGCGTGATAATCTTTGTCTACTTGAAAACCTTTCAGAAACCAGTGAAATATGGTGAAACAATGACATTTGTTTTGCCCCATGCGGTATACCTGGAGGTCTAGGATGAGAGTGCCCTGTAAGTGCAGTAGGGTGGTGGCTTCAGCGTAGTGCACTTCCAACTCATGAAAACGCTGCTCCAAGGAAATGTTCACATGGTTGTTCTCTTCACTCTGACAGAGTACACGTCAATGCACATACAAACACACACACAGTATAGACAGTGAACGGGACATGTGGGATGCATGTTAAGATTCAAACGGACAATGTAAAATCACACCACAGATGCTGTCAGGGAAAAAGCAATGCCTTCACCTCTAAAACTCGGGATGCACTCTAGTCCATGGTCTATTCCGAGCCCAGATAGGGAGGATAACCTTAACTCCCATTACCACACGCTCTGCAGCCCTCTGCCCTGCCTTGTTTCCATGTACAACACACATTAGCCTTGGCCACCATTCACCTGCGGCCACTTGGCAGCCCAGCTGAGAGCCTCTGCTTGTAGGCTCATTGCCGGAGACACACGAGGAAGCACGTGGAAGAGGAGGAGGGTAATCCTGTTAGTGACCAAGGTCAAGGACGTGTAGGGGGTGGGGGGCAGCTCCATGACCAGGCATTACATTACAGAGCAGTACTGCGCAATATCTACTGTCCAAAATGTTTCATTCCAAGTGAAGCTAGTTCAGCCGTGGCTCCCTAGAAGGTTTCCATGTCCTTACAGATGCATACCAGCAGAATACATCGGTCACATTACTTCTTAAAATGAATTCCCTTGTGTTTCTGGGATTGAATGATCTTGTCTGGGAAAATGGAGCCAATCAGACTAACGCTCGGTCTCCGTCCTTTCAATTATGTGGATTCCAGGCAGACTAAAGCAGGCACTCAAAGTAGCTGAAAGGATTTCAGCTGGTAGTTGACCCAGGTCTGCTAAGGAGATATGGGAAAACTCACCTGCAGCTCTAGCACCTTGATGCGGTGCCGGTGGTTCCTAAGCTCCTCCTGCAGCTCGGAGATGGTCTCCTTCAGTGCCACGATCTGCTGTTTCCGCTCCTCGTTCTCGTGCAGCCAGTAGGAAACCTCCTCTGTGCAGCGGAACATATCTGGGCACCTCTGCTCGTCCAGCTGAGGCAGCGTGGCCACCAGCCGACACATCCCATCCTCCATCACCTGTTAGAGGAGAGAGGGTTGGTCAGGAACAACCACCTGAAACGTTATGTGAGGTTGGGTTAGATGCAGCTCAAACCCCCTGAGTGCCACAGAGTTGTGTGGTCGCATCCCTGCTGTATTATTGCATTAACCACAACCAATTCCTCCCCTTGAAACAGATCATTCAAGTTGAGTCATTCATATTTCTGGAAACTTTCCTCATCACCAAGCGGGATGAGGAAATCAATGCCATAACCTCAAAAAAAAAAAGCCCACCTGTGACTGTATTTTCCTCAACTGTATATGTTTCTACACAGCCGTAGCTGAACTGGCCCATAACTGTCTGGATCTCTGCACCTGCAACGCATTAGAGTCGGTATGTATATCATGTACATTGCATATTGTCCCCTAGTTCCACTTGTGTGTTGCACATCCGAATATTAGTGCACATCTGCATGAGTGTGTCAGTAGAAAAGAGCAATTTGAGATTTCCAAACATTCATCTTCCTAAAAATGTAATGTTACAGAGAAATCTTTGCTTTACGGACTTTTGCATTTTACTGTATGTTATGCAGGATTTGTTATGTGCACCAACTCACCAAGGCATATTTCCAATGCATGCAATATACTTGGACATGAAACATTATTCTGACAGAGTTGCTGCTTTTATCCATAATTTGAAGAAAAAGAAGGTGCTCTTCTATGGAGTTGGCAAATCATTGCAATAAAAGGTTTAACATTACAGTCATTTAGCAGACGCTTGTAACCAGAACAACTTTCAAAGGTGATAGTTGATACTATGTGGGGATCAAACCCATGATCTGGAGACTGAAAGTCTCATGCTCTACCGGCTGGACAGCTCAGTCTGTCTGTTTCTAATCTTTAAATAAGACTTCAGTGTCTTGTTCATAAAATGCATTTGAAATTTTTTATACACGTGTTGACATCTGTCATCTTTGGGAAGCACAGTAAATACCTGGTTGGTGTACTCCCCACACTGAGAACCCCCGCCATCAGGGTGACTGGTAGAGTCCAGGTTGTCTGCTTTAGCCTCCGGGACCAAGATGAAGAGTATGAAAAGAGCAGACCACATGCTCCAGCCGGGGGGGTTGGTGAAGGACAGGAGAG
>OOFE01021432.1:0-19031 GCA_900323365.1 Monocentris japonica | reverse complement strand
TGTACTACTGGAACTACACTCCCCTCCCTGCAGGACCTATACACCAGGAGGTGCAGAACCAGAGCCTGTCAGATCATGAAAGATCCTCACCACCCCAACAACAGACTGTTTCAGCTGCTGCGGTCAGGCAAGCACCTCCGCAGTCACGCAGCCAAAACAGAGAGACTGAGACGGAGTTTCTTTCCTCAGGCCATCAGGACTGTGAACTCTGACCTCACCAGGGCCCCTACCAAGCACCACACACTGCCCCTCTTTTGCACTCACATACACACACACACACACACACACACACACACACACACACACACACACACACACATAGACATACACTTGCATTTGCACATATTTATATATTTTCACACTTTCAGATGTTTGACTTATATTTTATATCTGATACCTATTGTAAATAGTGTGCTTTGTTTTTTACTGTAAATATTGTTTTTGCTACTGTTGTTTTTTTGCACAATCCTGTGAGCATTGCCACTTTTCATTTCACTGCACATCCTGTATGCATATGTGACAAATAAAGTTCTTGACTTGACTTGATTTGATTTTGTTATTATGTGTTAGTATGTGCTTGTGTATGTGATAGTATATCCTAGACATACTAGGAGTCCTTATAATTGAATGTTACGCAAGTAAAACAATCATCTTACATCGTTTGGTTATGATAGAATAGAATAGAGGTTATTATGAAAGCAGTTACTTCGTTTTCACTCACCTTAATGACAAATTTGAGAGGAGGCATTGTAGTGGATACTGCAGTCAGTTAGTTTAATCTGAAACAAGTGCAAGGTGAAGGATCACATATGACATTATCACATGTTGTCAAATATCATAAATTGTCTATCACTGTATTATTACTACAGGCATTATGCGTCTGTGGTACTCTATAGTGAGTTTATAGCGGCTTATCGTACTATCGTTCATCTGCCATGTTGTTACGAGAGGATTTTATGTGGTGCATTTCTTGACCGATAGTTATATGGCATTTAACATTTTTGCTGTGATATTTGCAGTGTCCTCCTAAAATGTATTATAAGATTACTACAGTTCTTACAGTTCTCATAATGTATGTACTATATATTCTGTGGTCGTCGTTCACTTTACATGGCCAGGTTATGCACATACTAACCTAACCTAGACGGTCCAGACGGCTTTTTCAAATGTAAGTTATAGTTAATGTTAAAGCGTTTTAGTACCAGTTTAGATTAATCAGACTTCAACAGCAGCACACAAACAAGCGTAGACTCGTCACTGCCAAGAAACAACAACATAGATCCAACAATAAATCATTAGCCAAATATAACTACACTGCAAACAATATGATTACACAAACAACAATCTACTGCGATATATATACTAAAAACTCCAATTTCCTACCGCCAACAGTTTTGAATGTTTGTCAAAGGTCGCGTGAAAGTGACGTCATATTCCTGCAGTACTCCCACAGTTCTTTAACCAGGAAGTGAGAGTCTGCGTTATTACAGGATGCCTTTTTGCAAAGGATGAAGTAGTTAAATTTGGAAACATATCTTAACATCTAAACTAGAGGCCAAACTTGACTTGACTATGTTTGTTTGTAAAGTCAAGTTGTGCGTTTTGTGGGTCGGCTATCTGTCTTGGCAGCAGTGATTTCCTAAAGACTCGCGAGAGTAAGCGAATTGGTTGTCAAATAAGGGATCTCTTCGAGCTACAGTGCTAGGACCCCGTAGGACCCTGACGCTGGGACCAATACCATGGAAACGACTGGCAGCTATAAACAGCCTGGATTAATTTTTAAATTCCACTTAATTGAGATGTAGCTATAGCGTAACTTTACCTCACAGCAAACGCATTTCATCAAATTCATAGATTTAAATATGGCATAATCATCTGTAATTCTACAATATATATTTTATTTATATATATTTTCTTTTATTAAGATCAGGCAACGCCGTAATCCCCACTATCCAGATGGTATCGTGTAAAGCATGATTACGTCCGTGTGTAAATTGTCTAATTTATTTAGCTAAACCGTCGAAAAGGAGAAAAATATTTATATGTACCTTGTGCTACTACTGTCAATCAGCAAGTTAGCTAAACATGCTAGCAAAACTATTTTAGTTGACTATCAGCGACCGAAAGTTCGACTTTCGATGGCCAACCTCACGTTAACCTGAACCTGCTTCGCCAGTGCTTTGAGAAATCATTATTTAAGCCATGTCTCGACTCACCAAGAAATCGCCATCTCTCTGCACGGATTTACCGCTTGACAACCGTGATATTTGTCACAAGTTTAATTTTCTGCGGCAGCTTCTCACGTCTTGTTTTGGGCCGACTGGCAGACTGAAGCAAGTTCATAACAACATAGGAGGGCACGTTATAACTACCTCAACCTCCTCAGTTCTCCTTCAAGCCATTTCATCGTCACAACCTTTAGTCAGTCTCGTAACAGCCTCCGTTCTCAACCACGTTTCTCGTTTCAGCGACTGTGGTTTGTTTACTGCCATTCTTTGTTTGACTCTTATTGACCAAGCAAAGCATTCTGGCCTCAGAGGAAGTGTGGCCATCAGTGTGAACAAGCAGTTGCTAGGCATGTGCACCAGTTACCTTCGTCAAGAGGACTGCGGTTGTAAAGTGATGCTCGACTTCTGCAGCAGCCAGAACTTGATCACATTAGCTCGGAGTGTTATCTCCAGCAAGCCAGCCTGTGTTTTAACAGATCTAGAAGCACTGCATATCAGCAAACTGGCTGTGCAATCTTTTGTGCTGACTGTTCCCTGTGATAGTCCAGGTAAAGTGAGTCTTGGCAGGATAGTGACGGTGTCTCTTGAAGGCCATTCTGTACTGGACTCTGCAGTGTTCCCAGGGTTGCTAGTGGATACGCCTGACGCCTTGTGCATTAACAATGTGGAGAATCTCCGATCTAAACCACTGCGAATGGTGTTGTTTAGTGCGTCTCTCTCTGGGGACCTTCCTGAAGTCGGAGACTGGACCCTTGAGGTGCACCAGGGTGCAGACACAGACTCACAGATCCTGGATCAGCTCCTGGAGCTTGGGAAACAGGCGGTAAAAGAGGAGGTGAAGCTCTTTGTATGCCAGAAGGTCATCCACCCAGTCCTGCAGCATTACCTGAGGCATCATGGCATAGTTGTGATAGAGAGACTGGGAATTGCTCTCATGGAGCCACTCACTCAGCTGACAGGTTGGCCTCTCAGTATAGTGCTGTGTTTAGGCTAAATGCTTTCATAGAGATGTGCAATTCAATTTCTCCATTCCTTCAGCTGTAGAATGCTGCATGTACACATGTACACATGTACACATAGTCGACTCTCCATAGTATCTCTTGCAATGTGACTTTGCACTGTATCTGAGGTTATATTTCATTTTTGTCCACCTTTACGTACCAGGTGCTCAACCTGTGGCCACATTACAGACCATAATCCCACCCAAGGCCTATGGGCAGGTGAGGGATCTCAGCATTAGGCAATTTGGATCCAAGGCAATGCTGCACCTATATCCTCCTGGGGAGCCAGTGATCTGCACTATGATCCTCTGCCATAGGAACGAGACAATGTTAAGTGAGATGAAGGTACGCTAAAAAGAAGTGTCGGTGCTGTTGGCTTGGCAGACTAAAGTGCATACCATGTACTTACCACATGGTACACAGACTCATAAACTCAGGCATATCTTATCAACTCCCAAATTTCCATTGTACGTTATCTAATAACGCAGAAATATGATTTAAAAATGTGTGGCTATGTATAGCGCAATGGGTAAAGGATGACACTAAAACTGCCAGGGTTAAGAGATTCAATCAAAAAAATTGCTCAACATACTGTAATGCTGAATGCTTTGGGTAAAAGCATTCACCAAATATGTAACCAAAAATGTTCGTTAAACACTTTAAACTGCTTAAACATCACACAGACGCCTGACTCCTATGTCCAAATGTAAAAGATGAGCTTATGGTTTGAATTCCCTGTGTGTCTGACTTTCAGGTGGCATGCAAAAAGACAGAACATGTGTTGAGGCTCACCCTGAGGGAGCCATCTGCCCTCCTTGGAGCGGGATGCACTGAGACCCACCTAGCTGCTTACATCAGACACAAGGTCAGATCCACTAGTCTTAAACCAGTTCACAGCACAGTAACTGTTCTTTGGGATTTCATAAACTTTCAGCATATAGTAAGCAGGTAGACCAGTTATGTCATGATAGCATATCCTGATTATGTCATATTTCCATCCTAGAGCCTTAATAAAGTCACGGAGGCAGCATCGGTACTAGGGTGCTCAAAGAGAGAGTACCTACTTGGGTTGGAGGCATTCTGCCGCTCTCTGGAGTCTGTAGCCGAGGCGCTGGAGCACAATGGTGGGAATTCTCTTATTGATCTGACCCACGGTCACCACTGGACTCTACCTGCAGATGTGGCTCAAGCCCAGAGGGAGGATGGCTTGGGCCTCTGTGGCTGTGGAGTGGTGGAGAGTAGGCCCGGTGAGAAGTGGACCTATCTGAACACTAAATACTCAGAGTTCTGTCCTGCACCCCTGTCTAGAAATGCTACTGTGCAGCCACGTGTGCTGGACTCCTTCACAGCCAAGCTCAATGCATTGCAAGTTGCTGTGGAAACTGCTAATCTTGTGCTGGACGTTCGATATATAATTCAAGATGTGAATTAGCCAAATAGATATTTTTATCCAGTGTAGAATTCTGATTTGTCATGATGAAAATAAGGAGTAAATACTGTTCTTATGATAGTTTTTTTTCAAATGCAGTTTATGACACTAGATGATGGTTTTGGCTTCGGAAAAGTGACAATAGAACCATGATGTCAGTCAGTAGTGTCTTACCTTTTTTTTCTGTCACTATGGTCTCTTAAAATTGTTATCATTGGGGGCCAGGCAGGTCCTCTTTTATTTTCCCCATTGTAAATTTAGTGTGTCTTTCTTTAATGTATCTTCTTATACAGATAATATCAAAATTTTTTGGAAATGTCATAATTTGAGCTTATAGGAAAAAAACAAATTTTGTTAACATACTAGAGTATATACTGTATGCTGTATTTATTATATCCATAACAATATGATCAATCATACTGTCAATGCCAAAAATGTTCCAGGTTGTGTTGAGCATGGCTGCAAAGTTATTTTCATATCCACCTATGGAGGGCGCTATAAATGCAAACTATATATATCTTTAGATCATTCAATTGTGAAATTTAGTACACATGCTCCCAGGGACATTATGAGCATAAATATTGAGTTACATAGTGACTCATGAAAAACGTGCAGATCAGACGCAGGTAAATAATATGCAGTATGCATTATATATAGTTTTCAGCAATGCGTTTTTTTAATTCCCTGTTGTGTGCGTGTGTATCCTGTCAATCCACCTTGCTTCCTAGCCGCTTGGCTCCTAGTCCACCACATCAGCCAATCACAGTACAAGGGCATAGGTTTCATTTCAATTTTTGGGGTGGCCCACTCTGGATCAAACCGCATTGACATCCTATGGGTATAATAGTGGCCTAAATGCAACTCTGTTTTCAGCAAGATTGAAACAAAACATACAAATTTACATGAGGAAGGTATGCAGGTATCAGAGAGAGTGAGGAGAATACTGGTCAATGTTCAAATACAGTAAGACGTTGCTAAACTGAACCCCTGATCTGCTGGGCAAGCATCAAACAAAATATGAAAATGCATGCATTACAAGGAGATTCAAACAGTTAGGGGAAGGGTGTCATTTTTTAAAGGGGAGTGTTTGTGCTTGTGATCAAAGCCAATCACAACATGCGCTTCGGTAAAACTCAACTGTGCAGAGCAAAAAAGACAATGAGCAAAAATACAGTACATGTGATTGAGACAGAAATAATTTGGGGGGACAAGTCATGCTTCACCTAATATTGAGGGGGACACGGCTGCCTATTGCGGAGTTATCAAGATAAGGCCTGCATAGTTTTGAGGTGTGGAAAATGACCTAATCTGGAATAAATGAATGTATGAGTGTAACAGCGTGCCTCCTGGTCAGGATGCAGTCTTGAATCAACAGGTCGGGGCAGTTTGCAGGAGGTAGCTGATTATATAGCGCTTTGGAGGAACTGCAAAGTTGCGACAGATGGGTGGTGGTAGTTTTCCACCCTGATTTCCATTGTATTTTATATCCAAAAATATTCCCACACTTAATTTGCTGATTGGCGAGATCACTTGGACAGCGATGAAAATACACAGAATGAACTCAGCCATCTTCATATCTCAATACGGCAATATTTTAAATTGGTTTAGTTCCCAGATTAGTATTTAAGACATAGAGATAGGTATCATAGTTTAGACATCTATGGTTTTAGAGTTGTAAGTGCTACATTCAGTGTAAAGTGATCTGTTGTATAAAAATAAGACTATTTTGCACCCTTTACAGTTAATGTTTGCATTATGTGGGTCAGCCGATAGGACAACGAACCAATATTATAAAAAAAATCAACTTTTATTTCCTCTCACACATTCTCTTCCCTTCTGAAGCATGTGGTTTCCGAACCCATCAAACTATTTTAAGTGTCTTGTTGCAGGTTTGAGCCATAGCAGTTTGCACAGTGGAATCTAAGGCAGAGTGCAGTAAATCAGTGTGGTATGTTGCAGGTAAAGGATGCTAAAGAAAATAAATAGCGATTCTCATGCAGTAAAGTTAGTGCAATTTCAGATTAAAAAGTGCACAGATTTCTTCTCTTGTTCTTCGCTGTTGAACCCAAGAAGTCTGCCTCTCTAAAAGCACGGCTGGGACTCTTTCCTCAAAAGATAAATGGAATCAAAGCCTTTCGTATTCTGGGATAGTCTTTGAATTTCTCATGGTAATACCTGTAACAGTGGAGCAGAAGATCATTATTATTATCATCCACAAATTGCTTAAGGTTATGGCTATGCTTGGAATACAACACTTCTCAATTGTAAGTCTGAATTACTCTCCTGGAGTATTTATTTACTATCTCAGTATCTCAGGCACCTGTGATGGTAATATGCTCTCGGTCCAATGAAACACAGGCTAAACATGGCAAAGGAGAGCGATGGAAGGGACCAGGTGGCTATAGCATAGCCAAACCACTCCACAATCTCTCCAAAGTAGTTGGCACCAGACACATACTCAAACAGACCTCCTGTAGGAAATGAGGAAGACCACGGGTCACCATAAGTACAGAACATATGAAAGGTAATTTAAGTGTGGCCTCTATTTGTTACCTTTTGGAATCTTGTATATTACTTCTCCTGGTTTTCTCAGGTTGCGTAGAATATAGTCGCTGTGCACATTGATGGTCATTCCAAGGTAAAACAACAGTAAACCTAGAAGAAATCTCCACTTATCAGGTTGCAGTGTTGCCTTTGAAACTCATACACAGGCTGCAATTGATTAGGCCGACTAATTTTCAAAATAAATGTCTTGTTTGCCAGTAAAGAATTAAATCTTGCTCCTACCAGTTTTATAGCGGTAGTCGGCTGACCACCCATCATCAAACTGGGCACAGTGCAGCAGGTAGTGTCCCTGCATGAAGCCGTTCACAGAGCAGAAAAAACCTGCTAACACCATCATGTACAGTGGGTAAGGCTGTCCTCGGGTCAGTAGGGAATAAACAAATGTCCTATTGTTGGTAAAGAAATAGTAGATATAAAACAGTAGATGAAAAGAAATATTGCACTTTATCCATGCTGGGAACATAGAAAAATCATATTTCACAACTGGACTAAGGGGGCTCTAGCATAGATCCAGCATGTAAAAGACAATAGTGGTGCCATTAGGGTGCATTCATTATGGCAGGTCACCAATGCATTCCACACAGTATTTTTAGCCAGGGTATTATCACAGCAGGGAGTTTCCTTCTTTTCAAAGCTCTTTTTCCAATGTGAAATGAAGTTTGAAATTTGGCTCCTGCTTTCACTTATACATTTGCTGAACACAGAATTTTTAAGATGACAACAGCACATTTTTTTTGTTATTTGCCATTGTCCTGAACCACTAAAGAATACAAGCATCTATTAAGAATGCTATTTGTAAGCTTTTAGATGATTAAAAACACAACCTTGCATTCAGTTTAGTTGAAAAAATGTAGTTCATGTTTCGCTCTCTGTTTGGATTACTGCTATGATAAAATGACAGAGAATGTTCCTGTACTGAATGTAACTAGATCAATGATGATCATTTGCAGTTTACATAAAAACAGGCCTGACCAACACATCCCTCACAGGCATGGTTGTTGAAATACCAAGCTGAAGAAGACAAAACTAAATAAAAACTAAATAGAACAAAAACTACACTAAACCTCCGAAAAACAAACTGAAACAAAACTGAAATGGAAACAATTTTGAAGTGAAAGCTGAAAATAAAGTTCATATAAAACAATAGTGGATTATAAAATTATAGTGACCCCAAGTCTTCCGTAACCCCGTTGACACAGAGTTTATGCTTGTCTAGTGGCTTGTGTCTTCATAAAAGAATGGGTGTGTGTCTACCTGTATGCAACTCCAATGACACGACGCTTTGATCTGGGTTCTACATCTTAAAGTACATTTGCTCTCTTTTCACGGTTCCCTTCACAGGCAGATCAAAGGACTATCCGACCAAACGAACATCCTCCATCAATGCTTTGTGCTTTTACCTTTGGAAGTAGTGCATGCAAAAAGTCCCGAGCAGCAGGTATTTCCCCATGCTGGAAGGTTTGTGCGGGGTGAGCAACAACAGTAGGGGGACCAGGAGAGCTGGCAACTCCTGGAGGAACCAGGCCAGTCTGGCTGGCAACATCCTAGCCGGAGGGGAGAGTACCTTGTGGCGCCCATAGCAAGTCTGGGATTTGCTATGCTGGACCAAGTGCACCAGTCCTGCCAGGATCATCCCATAGCTGAGAAGGTTGATCAAGAACCCGCAGCAGTGCATCCTGCAAGTCTCAGTCTCAGGGTTGGTTAGGGTCACAGCAACCTATTCCTCTCATAGACGTATCTGCAGCATCTGTGCAAGGCAACGTAGAGAGAAGCAGCTGACTCCTCCCCAAAGCACTGATGTGAGTGAGCCAAGCAGCAGTACTCCTCCACTGAAACGTGAGATTCCTCCTTTCTTCACACGTCCGGAGGTGAAGCTATCACCTTTCCGTGTCTGAATGCAAGTGCTGGCATTAATTGCACAATATCTAAGGTCATGACAGGATTGAACAGAATTACATAGAATACTGTAATCAGCATGACATCAAATGTAAGAACCAGCTGCTGGAGCTGTGCTTGTCAAATGTCTGAAGAAATCCCTTGCTGAAAACCTCTTCTGTGCCCATCCAGTTTACAGCTACACAGTGACTTCTGCACCAAAACATTTTAGTGTGTGTGTATTGGGTAAAATTGCACAAAGTAGAATACATTGAGAAGCCCCGTTATGATTTCAGCCTTCAAGTGGAGATATTATTGACCTTTTCCTTCCCCTTTTCAACACCAGAGAGATGAGTGGGTGGATTAAGTGAGAGTTTGCCAGTCTGCCAGGGGACTGCCTAAACTTACCACAACTTCACAACACAGTCATCCCAGTCCAGATGCAGCCACAAATGCGTTCAACACTTTTCCACTCAGCATTATTCATATCAACTTGATAACAGTTTCCCAAACCATGACCAGATATGCATGTGCTGTATAACCACTAGAACTGCATTTAGCACCTTGACAGAAAATACATTTCAATGGAGTTTCTCCATTGAAATGTATTGTTTTGTATGTTTGTTTAGGCTGCTGTATTTTAAGGGGATGATTCTGGCACAATAGTGAAATCAATATAATCCTTGCCTTCTAACCCAGTGTCGCCAGCCTAAATAGGACAGGGGGGGGAATTCATTTCTATATCACAGAAAGCCAGACTGTCTTACATGCCAATGATTAAGCCATACTGTTCAGCAAAGGACCATTGTGACACAAGATTGACCTTTACCTGACATATCATGAGCTTTGAATTATAAGGCGCTATCTGAGATATTGAGCATCAAAGATTTGGCATCCCATCTGGCAAAACTGTTATGTACTTTCTTTTTAAATATTAAACCCTAAGGGATTCTTAAAACAAAAACACCACACAGGCATGAAGAGTCATATCATGAAAATGTGTAAAGTCAGACAGGACCTTATAATTCAAAGCTCACAGTATCTCATCTGGTAATAATGATCACATGAAATGGACAGGTCACCACCATATTCCCCCAGCTACGCTAGCACTTGACACCTTGGGCTCATGCTCTACCAGCCAGTGCCAAGTTGAGCCTCCTCCCTCCAGCTGCCTCTGCTTGTCTGGAAACTGAAGGCAGAGGAACACATCTGGTATGTAGTGGCATTTGGGTGGCCTTGCCACATGGCACATTTCCTCCTGGCCCCAAGCACTTGAAGGCCTGTCTTCCCCCAAAACCTATCCAAATTCATTCATCAAGAGTCAGTTATGGTACATATGGCTCCTTTTTCACCAAGATAAACAAAGTAAATGTTCTTGTATGTCGTTCAAAATCATTGGTTAGGATAAACAAGAATTGGTAGAGATGTCAGAAATGAAAGCGGTCCAATGCAGGGAGGGGCATCTCTATTAAAGGCCCAATCCACTGATTTTTTTTAAAAAGGCAGAAAGACGAAATATGCGACTGGAAACATTTTCCCCCCCAATTAATTAAGTAAGAAAATTAAATTTACTAACATGATTCTTAGAATTTGGATACAAGGGTGAGTGTATGCTGTATATAGACGATAACAAAAATTGCATGGAAGAGAAATTGTAACAACCATGGGGCTATATACCATTTCCAAGACATACGGTCCCAGGCAGTGTTGGGCTCATTACTCTAAAAATGTAACTTATTCCTCTTTAGTTACTCAAAAGTAATACTATTCCTTTACTCATTACTTCCTGGGAGAAGTAATTCTTTACACTACTCGTTATATTGTCAGTTCTAGTGACCGGACATCACTCTTTATAAAGCAAAACACAACAGGTTTGCCAAATGCACATTTTGAAATGCAATTATTTCTTTGTCATTCCTTCAGGTCATGTATAGGGATGTATTGTACATATACAGGTGGAAACATTTAGCTCCTGTTTCAAAGTATGCATTTGGATTTTTTCCCCCAGTGTCCAGGTGTGTAATAGATCATAAATAAGATTTATTGCAATTTTGACAATGACAGTGAGCAAACAAGGTATAATACTTTCACAGGGAAAATGTAACCTCTCAGTTCCCAGATTTCTTGGCAACTTTACCACTAACAATTGAGTGATTTAATATAATACCATTAACGAGTGTGATTTATTTTTATCAAAAGAGAAATTTAAGGGTCCAGATTTAAAATTGGGCAATACCGATATTCATTTCCCTCACCGGTTTCCATAATCTCCAGGTTACGACCAATCAGGCACATATAATCGTGCAACACTGAATCAAGAAAGCACTTGATTGCATTGTTGTACAGTAGGAGGCAGCTATATTCCCAGAAAACCTATGGCTCCCCTCAACCACAGCAGCAACCTGTGGCAGGTCAACTTTTCCTCAGTGAATAAATTGATAGTGTTACAGTACAAAGGAAATAGTACTTCATGTCATCCAATTGAACTCAATATTAAACAGTGTTTAGCTCCTGCAACGGTAGGCAAGAATGTTCATTTTACTACATTCCTCCGCTCACCAGGCTCCCTCTGCTGGCAACATCTGGATAAACGTCACCGCTATAAACAACATAGGGTGACTGTTGTTCATCTTGTCCAAAATCACAGTATATTTGTTTTAACCACAATGCCTGCCTGTGCAGTATATGCAGCACTCCACTGTAAACTACACATTTCAATACATGTTTGGTAAGCTGGCTTGAAAAACACATACAGCTGGACAAATGCTGCTACAAATGAAGTTCCAAGTCATTCATTTGCTGTGTGATTGCAAATACTTAAAGAATAAGACACCACAGAAGACATGCTTTTTAGTAGATTTTACTTTTTTTGTAACATGAATCCTAGGCCTTATCTGGAGAGCATTTTGGGATGCTTTGTCAGTGGAACCTGAGATAAAAAAAATACTCCTTTTAGGAAGTATTTAAGTAGTATATTTCGGAGGTTTGTGACGTGTAATTTTCCATTCTCTAAGCAAGAAAAATAATACAAAAACCATTTCTAACAGTTAAACAAAGAATCATAAACAGAAAATGAACAGTGTTGTGGTTCAGCCTTTGTCTCGCTACAGGAATGAGGCGAGGTGGAGAAAAACAGAACACCCCCTCCCTGCTGGAGAAAGGATAACAGTTGGTGCCATATTAGACCAACAGATGAGGACAGGTCACACACATCTGGAGTGGTGGGCAAGTTGGAGACATAGTTGGGCGCTAGGCAAGAGGAGGTTACATGTGGAAAAACAAAAAGTCAAGATACACATTCTAAAATAAGACTCAAAGTGAAAATATGCTTTCAATGTATATGCGCAACAGTGATCCAAGGCACAATAGCACAGTGTGTCATGCTTTACTAGTTTCCCTTTAATTAACTTCAGAGGTCAAGTGAGTGCCCACGTGGTTCAACCAGATATCTAGATGTTAATAGCGATGCCTCTCGCGGTGTTGTGCTGAAACCCAGCAACCAAGGTTTTCCCTGCATGGTCCGAGAGGGTGGCATAGTGATGAGAGGACTGCATCATCTAAACTGGTAATGCTCCAGTTCGGCAGCAAATGCATCTGTCAGTGGCAACTGATAGACAGGATGGCAGACACTGTATGGCATACCTCAAATGAAGCATGTCCAAAAAGCCGATATTAACACTGCCACCTTGAATCCATTTTGTTTTTGCTTTCAGCTTCATGCATGCCTTTTGTTCAGTTATGAAAACATGGGAAGGGGGATCAATAGCCAACCTTGATTACATTTCTGTAACAGCTACAACTGCAGTTTGACCCCGCCGAAACATCTTTTCAATGCTACTAGAACAACATTACAATCTGGGTGCAGTGTTGCTCTTATTGGGCAAACTACATTGATGCTCCCAAGCCATCAATGCTTTGGTTCAAATGTACCACTACAATACTTGTAAAGACTAGTAAGTCTAACAAAACTACAAAAAGGGAGGAATAAAGGGAACAAAATATGAACAAAAGAAGATAATATTTAATAGACTAATATGAGAGTAATAATAATAAATGTTTTTGGTTTTGTACAGCAGGGGGTTAGTGAACTTTGTTGGCTGCAGCCCTTTGTTAGCAACTACAACAGTAGGCATATGTTTAACGGTGGTAGTAGCTACCTGTGATGCTATTTTCAAAGTTTAAAGTCGCATATAGCTTGAAGCAGTCAGTCAAAACACTCATTTTCATCTGGCAACATTTAAATATTCTGGTTTTCTGTTCAGATCTGCAGTTTTATTATCATTCCTTTTCTGAGGCAAATTACATGAGCACAGATCGCCAAGAGTGCAAATGTAAAAATTACATTACAACTTAAATCCATCTTTTTCTCCAGAAAACAAAAAGGGACTAAGAGGACAATTACAGTCCTTGCAAAATCCCAAATAAGACTCCCCCACCCCACCCCTGCTCGCTCCAAGCCAAAACAATAAGCACTCCTCTTATCTCCTCTAACCTTTCGCTCCTACATAATCTCAAAACTGCACTTCAACCAAAATGTTTCAACCAAAAGCTCTGAGACACACTTTAAAACTGAGAGGAGGGTGGAGAAAGGCAGGAGAGCTGAGGGGGAGAGAGAGACTGTATTGGCTTTGAGTGTCTAGGTCCTTCCTGCAGATAGTGGGTGTAATTGGGGGAGGGGGGTGTCTGGGTCAGGTTATGGCGATAGATAGTAAGGGCTGGGCGGGCGGTGCTGCAGTAGCCCCTGCAAAATTTGACCTCAATGAACGATGAGTGCCCCGGCAGCGTAACTCACGGAGCTGTCCTGCCAGTTCCTGCACTCACTTGACTGGGCATAGTTCAGGAAAGAGAAGTTCATTTCTAACCCAGTCTTCCTCAGCTCAGCCACAGCCTGCAAAACAATGACATACACTCAGTCATAAATTCACTTCATGCACAAGTGCATACACACATATTAGCAAAAAGGGTGGAGTGTCTTCCTCTTGGCAGGCAATTCAACCGAGATTTATCTGTCATCTAGAAAGGTTTTTCACTAACGATCGAAGCACCGTCAACCCTTTTATAGAACGTTGACTATTTGCCTGTTCGGGTGAATCTTTTCTTCAGCGGTACTCACATTTAGCAGTACTCCAATCGGGTGTCGCCCACAGATGGTGTTGTGGTACTTCTTCAAGTAGTTGGTGAAGGACATGGGATCCAGCTGCTCTATAATGCCCATCCCCTTCACAAGCAGAGAGAAACACACAGTGATGATGAAACTTAATATGCCCTCGGTTGCTCTTCAGTTGCGCTGTGTAGCGGAGCGTAAAGAAAGTTATTATTATTTCTTTACATATGTACGGTTCTGGTTAAGATTATTGGCACCCTTGCATTTTATGCAGATAATGTACAAAATCTTCTGAAATAATTGGAAATTGAAACAACTTTTGCTCTTCACACATTCATCTATCGATTTACAACAGCACATGATCAAACAATAAAAATAAATCTTTCATGTTCTCAAAAATTCAAAAGTGGCCATGATTATTGGCACCCTTTAGAACAATTCAAATCAATTTTGTTGGAGGAAATAGATTCTCATTGGCAGTGTAACACAGGTTGCAGGCGCCCACGTGGTATAAATGAACCAAATATGCATTTTAAAGTCATAAAACAGACTGTTCTGCTTCCCTGGTCGTCTTTGAAAATGGTGAAGAGAAAAGAACTGTCTGAGGACGTCAGAAAACCTATTATCACCAAACATATGCGTTCACAAGGCTATAAGTCATCTCTTGCTGCTCATGCAATTGTTAAGAATCTCCCAAGACATGGTGGTAAGAGGAAAATTGATGTCAGATGCTGTCGAAGTTTGGTATGAGCTATTGAAAAAACACCTTGCATGACATCAAAGATCTCAAGGCTGACCTGAAGAGATCTGGGGTAATTGTTTCAGCCCGTACCATACGCCGGATACTGAACCAAGAAGGGCTTTACAGTTGGAGGCCACAGAAGACCCCACTGTTGAAAGAGAAACACATGAAGAAGAACGATCTTTGCCAAGACCCACCTGGACAAACCTAAATCCTTCCGGGAAAATGTTCTGTGGACTGATGAAACCAAATCAGAGCTCTTTGAAACATTTGGAAGCAGTCATCATTGCCAAAGGCTGTGCAACTAAGTATTAGAAAAGGGTGCCAAGTGGCCATTGCCACATTTCAATTCTGAAGCTCTAAAAGTTTTTTTTAATATTTGTATTCTTATTGTTTGATCATGTGCTGTTAAATAAACAGATGAACGTGTGAAGAGGAAGTCGTTTCAATTTCCAATTATTTTAGAAGATATTGTATTTTGCATTTTGAACAAAAGCATCTCAGACTAGTTAGATGTGGTAATGAGTTTACCATTTTATCAAGATGCTCAATTGATCTGTAGATCTCCCCTTGAGATTCATCGTAGTATGTGTAACGGAACCGTTGACCTTCAAAGAAGAAACTGGCATCAGTACATAGTGGGATACCGAGCCCCGACATTTTAGACCCTGAGAGCTCAATCCCGAGAGCTATACAGACTATATTTTTATAGCAAGGTTATTTCAATGCTAAGTGATTTTGTCAAAACCTACCCCAGTGGCAGAAATCGGATGAGATGATGAAGAGGTTGGAAGGGTCTGCCAGGTACTTGCTGAGCAG
The DNA here is from genome assembly GCA_900323365.1 of Monocentris japonica. Classification (NCBI taxonomy): domain Eukaryota; kingdom Metazoa; phylum Chordata; class Actinopteri; order Trachichthyiformes; family Monocentridae; genus Monocentris; species Monocentris japonica. Next base: position 3,268 of record OOFE01021432.1, on the reverse strand, counting down.
TTTCCCATACTCCTGTTCCTTGGACTCGCTCAGGGCGCCCACGAGCACAGGGACGATGCTAAACTCGTCTTTGTGGCTGCAAATCAAATTACTGGTGTAAACAAGATGGGTGCAGTAACAGCGCCTCGCCAGCATTAATGCAGCGTCATTATCCACAGAGCATCCATCAGTGAAAACTAATTAGAATCCTCCACACAGTAAATATGGAGCTCCTAGCCAAGCTTATTATTATAGACCAGTTCAGTGATTAATTATTATTGATTCATTAAAAGATACATATAGACACAAAACAATTTAGAAAGTGATTAATTAAATTCACTTTTAAATTACGCAATAAAACAATTTATACAATTTTCACTAAATGTCAGTTAATAATCCTATTTCATAAATAAATTGTAAAATTCTTTTTTATTATTGTTTTCCTATGCATTTCTATTTTTTTTAAACTTTGTTCATATATTTTTCAGCAAATATACATACAAACATTAAAGCACGCACCGCCCACCCGCCCTGGACACCCAAAAAGTAAACAAATTAAAGAAAAAGAGGAAGAAAAAAAAAAAAAGAAGAAAAATAGTTAATTCAACATCTGTGAAAACAAAAGGGGCTTGGTTTGTTATTACAATTGGAACCACTCAATAATCAGACACCTAGTAGGAAAGTGTACATACATACATACATACATACACACACACACACACATATACACAACGTACATACATATACACACACATAGATAAATACATACATATACACTCCCACCTATAAAGACACATACATACCCACATATCTCAGTTCACATATGCAAGTACAGATAGAAATGGATATGCATTTTAATTGCGTTAACTGGTAGTGAGGACCATCTTACAAGATCCCATTTGTACGGTCCAATAGGTTTTTAAAGTTATGGCCATCATTGTAAGATCGCTAGCTAGCACCACAACGTCCAGGGTGGGGACCCCTCATCTTGACCCTGGTCTGGCAGACAAGATGAAGGACAACCTGACCATGGGCAAGACCCAGTGTCTCAAAAGCTTCTTAGCAGTAAGATCAAGTTAGGCCATTGTAAGTCAGTAGGTTGAGATGATCGTATTGAGCTTATTAATGGATCTTTTGAGAAACTGGAGTTTGTATTCAGTATACTAGCAGTAGCTAGCTAGCACCTGAACTAATCACTGATGGAATTATGAAAGTGAAGTGAATTTCGTATTACGAAATGGAAATATTGATACATTTAATGAATATTTTAGTTTTATTAAATTTTATGAATTGCATTATTTCAATGTGAATTGAATTAATCACTTTATAAATTGCCATTTTAATTTAGCTATTAATAAATCAATAATGAATCACTGCACTAGTCTATAATAAGGTTGTCACACAAGGCTGTAAACAGATCTGGCTAGTCGATTGCCCCCAACCCAGGAGGATTAATGCAAGGTAGAGGAGAATTGTGGCTGTCTATTGTATGAGGTGGCACTGGTGAGACTGGCCACTTGGCACCCACTCACCCCCCTTTATTCAATACCCATTTAATTGTTCTTTCTTGTTCACTCAGCACCAGAGCATTTGGCTAAACATGTTTGGATGGTACCAATGAGCTACTGTGCTCAGTTCTTTTCACAGTACCTGACCCCTGCTTTTCTGAAGCGAGAAACTGCCATTGACTCCTGCCAACCTAACAGAAGGCTATATCAATTATGCATGTCAACACTGTCCATGCATCATGGCACCAGTGTGATTTGGGTTTATGTATAGGAAGGCAATGAAAAGCATGAAACAGAACAAAAAATGCTGTCTTCTATGGTGTCTGTTTCCCTTGGATGTTTATAGTATCAGCTCTATTGCTCAATAATGCTACTTGCTCATGTCTTACCTCTCCATGGCTTTAGCAGTGTAAGGCAAGTGCATTTCAATACTGTGCTCATCTTCATCTGTCTGCAGACTCATTCGCTCAAACATCCCAGTTTTCCAGAGGTCAGCATAAACTGCAAGACAGAGGTGAGTTTTGCTTTAAGTACAGCCATTTATCAGACGCTTTTATCCAAAGCGACTTACAAGTGGTAGCCAACCCTTGTGGGACCAATGTCCCTGAGACTAAGAGCCTTATGCTGTACTGACTGAGCTAGCCAGGCCCATATATATTTATTTAATTTGTGCATATTATTATTTCTCCCAAAGCAGTTATTTAAAGTGGACATCTTCACAAGTGCTTAGCAGCACTGAACCTCATCATTGAGAAAGCCTTTCAGGGAGATGTCTGGTCCCTAGAGGATATTTATACAAGTGTTTCTCAACCTAAGACTGTGTGCAGTCTGCATATTAAGAGCGAGCACATACAGTGCATTCAGAAAGTATTCAGACCCCGTCACTTTTTTCACATTTTGTTATGTTGCAGCCTTATGCTAAAATCGTTTAAATTCATTTTTTCCCTCATCAATCTACACTCAATACCCCATAATGACAAAGAGAAAACAGAATTTTAGAAATTTTTGCAAATTTATTAAAAAAGGAAAAACTGAAATATCACATTGACATAAGTATTCAGACCCTCTACTCAGTACTTAATTGAAGCACCTTTGGCAGCGATTACAGCCTCAAGTCTTCTTGGGCATGATGCGACAAGCTTTGCACACCTGGATTTGAGATTTTCTGCCAGTCTTCTCTGCAGATCCTCTCAAGCTCTGTCAGGTTGGATGGGGACCGTCGTTGGACAGCCATTTTCAGGTGTCTCCAGAGATGTTCAATTGGGTTCAAGTCAGGGCTCTGGCTGGGCCACTCAAGGACATTCACCGAGTTGTCCCTAAGCCACTCCTGCATTGTCTTGGCTGTGTGCTTAGGGTCATTGTCCTGTTGGAAGGTGAACCTTCGGCCCAGTCTGAGGTCCTAAGCGCTCTGAACCAGGTTTTCATTAAGGATATCTCTGTACTTTGCTCCGTTCAGCCTTCCCTCAACCCTGACCAGTCACCCAGTCCTTGCCGCTGAAAAACACCCCCACAGCATGATGCTACCACCACCATGCTTCACCGTTGGGATGGTATTGGGCAGGTGATGAGCGGTGCCTGGTTTCCTCCAGACGTGACACTTAGAATTGAGGCCAAACAGTTCAATCTTGGTTTCATCAGACCAGAGAATCTTCACATTCTGAGAGTCCTTTAGGTGCTTTTTTGCAAACTCCAAGCGGGCTTTCCTGTGTCTTTCACTGAGGAGAGGCTTCCGTCTGGCCACTCTGCCATAAAGCCCAGATCGGTGGAGTGTTGCAGTGATG
>OOFE01021431.1:20930-35003 GCA_900323365.1 Monocentris japonica | reverse complement strand
AAAAAAAAAAAAAAAAAAAAAAAAAAAAAATCACAAATAATGTGATAAATATACAGCATAATTATCAGGATTATAATTTTAACAGCCTTTGTTCCTTCTACCTACTCTAATTAGTCATACTTACATATAATAGCTGACTGGCACACAGAAGTCATCAGAGCACGCACAAACTGGTTTGCAGTAGTCTGCTGCTCATCCAAGTTGGCCTGAAAAATGAGTTGAACAGTGAGAATACAAGCTACACAGTTGTGTAACCTTTATACAGGGTTTGTACAGGTTTTCCAAAGTTAGGGTTGAAGCACATTTCAAGCATCTTCAAGGTGCATAGAGTTTTCCCACCACCTTACAGGTTCAGTGAAGTACCAACTGAAAAGCTACACCCCTCTTTAGATATTACTACTCTATAGCATTTAGCTGTTTGGTGAGTGCATGACTCAATTTTGGCATCTATAACCCAAATTTAGTCAATGTAAATTATTAACACCAGGTGACAGTAACTTTGGTCAGTTATTTTTAGTAGAGAGCGTGAAACTCTTTAAATGTAGCAAAATTCATTGAATATACAAAGGTAAAAAAGTGCATAAAATTTCAGTTTGACAATACACAGAAAACATGCAAATGGAGATGTGTAAACAGATGCTGTACTTGCATATACATTCACTTCTTTATGCAGTACCGTGTCACATGTTCAAAGTGCAAATAAAAAAAAATGCATGCATCACATTAGTCAATTACTTTAATGTAAACACAACATAACATTTCCTTTTTTAATATTTTTTTTGTTCTTTAAGTCAATGAAGTTCATTATCCAACAATTGTACAAAAGGTTTATGACTTTAGGGCATCTCCTTAAGCTCTGAAGTTTGCAGTCTAGCTGACTCTGAGTCCTCTGAGTTTTCCAGCTGACTGCCTTCTCATCAGCAGACTTGGAGAACATGATGTCCTCTTCTGTCCTTTTTCTTTGTTTTTAGTTCTGCCATCTCATCCATGAGTGCTTTTTTCTGCCTTTTGCTCATCCTTTTAGCCATTTCTGTTCATGAAAGGTACAGCTGATATCACTGCCTTGCAGCAGCTGACAAGCAAAGTAGTTATTTTGTTTAATGTATGTTGAGCAGTCCCCCAACACACTGTACATAGTCATGGATGACCCACTGAGCAATCAGGGAGTGCTCTTTCACAGTTTCCACCATCACCTCTTTATTGAATGAATAGAGGCTTTCAACAGAGGCTTGTCTGTGTGAAAGCATCAGGAGAGGTCTCACTACCTCCCACAGATGGCACCACTTTGCTTTGTTGGATAAGTGTTTATGGTGGAACTCATCCAACCTGCAGCTTTCTGGGTTGAAGATCTTGAGAGAATCTGACTTCAGACTATGTTATAGAACTGACTGAACTCTTAAAGAACCTAAAAACATTTTCTCTTGAATGCAGCCAGCTTCTACAAGGACACGCAGATCAATAGTGAGTTTCCTATAGCTTGTCTCTTCCTATAGCTTGGGCCTTTTGAAACAGCTCGGAGACCATCTTCAGCAAGAAGAACTTGCAGTTCTGTCTAAACTCCGGCATCTGGGTGCTTCTTTGTGTGCTCCTTCAGGGCTCCCTCTGTAACAAATCTCACTCTAATTTTTGTGACATCCATATGGTTTTTGGCATAATCATAGTCAACTTGTAGAAGCCTCAGTGTGGTAGTTGAATTTGTGATGATGCTGGACTTAATATTCTAGAAGCCTCCTTAGCAAACTAGTGAGGTCCTCATTCATGAATGGGAGCATGGGTTTGTCGGTCTGATATAATTTAAAAAAAAATGATTTCCCTTGCCACCATGAGAAAAAAGTTGAGCTTTGCTGGGAAGAGGTCATCTTCAACAATCCTCTGAGCAGTCTTTAAAGACTTTGTAGAAGGCTCTGCTACCGTTCCCCTTTTAGCAGCACTGGTGTCTTCAGGACAGGCAAAATCTGTATGGCACGCTCAGCCACGACCACCTTTTCAAGCAACCAATGACTACAGAAATCAAGGGAAAAGGATGAGGAGCCAGTTACTGCTGTGCTGTCTTCCGTGCACGTTGGCACATACTTAAATAGCCACTTGAGACTTGGTAGAGAATTTCCCAGGTCCCAGTCAGTAGCTGCACAATGTGCTTTGAAGGAATTGTGTAGTATGTGCAAACTACAGCTTCCAAAATCCACCATTTTCTTTCCTGTTTGTTCCTGGATGTTTTGTTGCACCTGGGACAAGATCTTCAAATTCACATTCGGTCATCCATTTAAAGTTGCATCAGGTTTTAGAAGCATATATCTGAACACTGTTTCAAACTTCTCATACATCTGATATCCTGTGTGATGGTCCGATACCTTGTTTTCACTTGGTTGTCATTCTAGAATCTGACATGCATGTAAAGCTGTGTTTTCTTCATTTCACGGTTCAAGCTTTCATCAAACAGACAAACATGTTCAGACTCTTTTTGGTGCGACCACACGCCAAACTCACCAACTATTCTTGATTAAATGGCTAAGCTGTTTTGATGGAAAAGTAACCCGTAACACAGCTTACCTTTAGCACAAATCATTCTAAAGTGCGTCTTTCAGGCAGACTTTGCAATAAGCTTTCTTTTTTTCCCCCTTTTCTTAACTACAGCTTGTACTTGTTGAGCCAGGTCTCACTGAAATGGCAACCTCCAGGCATATCACCATGGTCTTCATTAGCCTTTGCTCTTTGTGCCTTTTGCAGCAGGCTACATCAAAGCGAGGACGCTCAAAGTCTTCATATCGAAGGCTTGGCGCTACACAAAACAATTGACTCTCTCCAACTGATCATATGTTCCATTTACAAAAACTAAATGAGGCCTAATTTTATCTAATCACTGATTTCTTATAATAATTGTTAGATGCACCCATTAAATAAAACATTTTCCATTACTTTATTCAAAAGTCAAGCCTATTCCTGACCTTGAAAATAACTTAATTTCAAGCACCTTCAAGGATTTCCAGCACCTGTACGAACCCTGTTTATAAAATAGCTTGCATGGAATACGAAAGTCTGAAGTAGTAGCTAGCAGACATTAATTACGTCACAAATGCCCTCCCTTCACACACCTCTACCCAGTCTCGGATACGCTGGTTGTTGGCCTTGTCTTGGAAGAGTCTATCCAGCTGTTTGCTTAGCTCCTCGCCACTTAGGACCTTCTTCTTATTAAGTCCCTCAGACTCTAACTCCTCCCCTAGTGTAAACTCCACCTTCTGAAATGGGTGAGAAACAGGAACAAAGATATATTCTTATTAAAGATATATTCTTCAGTAATTTACAAATTCAAGATTTAAAATTTGTAACAATCTTTTGTGACTGTTCACTGTCTACAGACCTGATCAGTCACAAACTTGTTGACATCTTCATCCTTGGGCAAGAAATCTCTCCAATTCAGCCCAGCCTCTGTCCACATAGCCCCAACCTTCTTATGGGTCTGATAAGAAAAAAAACTAAATTAATTAAATTATAGACATGGACACCATTAAAGCAAGGTTTACAAAGTAAAGCAAGGTCAAAGAATGCCTGAAGGTCTTTTGGAAGAAACATGATCACAGCTATTCAAGTGGGGCCTAATATGGGCGTGCATGCCGTACAAAGAAAAAGGAGGATTTATCTATGAGGTGCGACATACCATTCCTTTGCAGAGCAGGGTGAGAATCTGTACCAACAGCACGCCAGCCTTCCCAAGAGGCACCAGAGGCTTTGAGATCTCCCTAGACACACAATTACATAGGCTCAGATGCAATTTCATGTCCCATTAAAGCACTAAATCATAACAGATAATTTTTCTGAAGAATTTGTTTAACAGCATACCATTATTTCTTGATCACTTCTAGCATTGGGCCTCACCTGAGGAGCAGTCCCATGGGGATGCCTCCCTCATGGAGCATGGGGGTGATGAGCTCAGCCAGGTAGAGCCAGATGTGGGGTATATCTATGGCCATGTCCTCTGCCACCTCCAGGAGCTCTTGTAGCCTACAGCCCCAAGAACACAGACGGCTCGATCTCACTATAGACACACCCTTTCTGGTTATCTTTTTGTTCTCTAAATCAGTTACAGTTACGGGTGCGTGCTCCAGAGGTGAAAATTTGGACTCAGTTTTGGATTAGTCACACTAATCACATGTGATGTGATGCATTTTTTCCCTCTCAAACACTCACCCTTTGTAGTACTGCTGTGTAGGCAATGTTCCTGCCTTGATGAGCTGGTGCAGCAACAGGCCCATGTGCTCCCTGGCGATGGTGCTACGCTCAAGTGTTGACTCCACACCATTCCGCACAAACACAAAGAGTAGTGAGGCACTGTTCAGCTCTGTCACGCACTGCAATGCCTCCTACAGCACAAGAGAAAGAAAGGGGCTAGATGTTAGCCATTGTAGTAGTTTCATACACACACTATTTAGCATGGCCCGAGTTTGCTGTGGCAGGCCTGGAAGATTCATAATGTTTCATGTGAGTGTGCTCGGTCCTACGTTTGTACCTTCAAGTCATTGATGTGGAGGTACTCTTCTATTATGGCATTGGACTTCTTTTCCATCTCCTCTTCAGTCAAGGCAGGTTTGGAAAGAGCAGGGGGAGGAGTGGGGGCACTGTCACGCTTGACTGGAAAAAGGGCAACAAAACATTGTAAATCTCATCTCTTTCCCCCTGTATCCTGATCTCATCATACACATAGTTCTGTGTTATACCACTCAAACCATCACCCAATCCTCCATTACATCTCTCTCCCATCATAGTTTCCCTCCCAGATCTCCAATTCCGCTCCCTACCTGTAGACTCTTTGCTGGGAGCTCTGTCCCGGCTACCTCGGTCCCTATCGTCAGTCATGCTGGCCACACGACGCACAGGTTCAGTGGAGGCCCGGTTGTCGCCCCCCCTTCCACCACGGTCCTCTGTCTCTCTGCTGAAGCTACGCTTGTTAATGGATGGCCGTGCGCCCCTGTCATCGTGACCTTCACGTCCCTCGCGGCGGTCGAAGCGTTCAAACCTGTCTCTGTCCCCGCCACGCTCACGGCTGGAGCTAGACCTGAGGCAGAAAGAGAGACAATGTCACAACTGAAGGAGCAGGATGTGGCTGTGGATATGGCGAGGTTGAGGGAGTACTTTGAGAACAGGGAAGGAATGGGTGACATGGAGGAAAGTAAAGGAGGAGGGAAGAGTTTACTTTGTGTTGTGAGGGGATCTTTGCAGCTAGTAAATACCTCTGAGGAACTCTGCGGTCAGAGTCTGTGGAAGATAAGGGACCAGATTGCTGCAGGGCTGAGAAGCGGTTGAGAGTGCTGGTGGCTGGACGACCAGAGTCTGGAGGAGGAAGTGTATGGATTAATCCCCCAACTACAAATATAACCAATACCATGCAATCTTTTTGAAATGTGGTGCGTTTTACCCTGCTCTCCGCTGGCTGGTTTAGCTCCTGTTCCTCCACTGCTGCCCTTGCCCCAGCTGCCCCACATGCCTTTGCCTCCTGGAGCAAGCAGTTGATTGTTGAAGTCTAGAGCACCAGGCTAAAGGGGAAACACAGAACAAACAAAAGGTTACAGACACCTGGGTCTCTGCAAGTTTCATCATGTTAAATTTAAGACCTTTAAAGACCATTTTAATAAAAGACTAGCCTAAATAGACTTGCTGAAGTATGTGTAGTTTCTTACTGGAAAAAAACAGCACACCAAAGGAACCACAAAAAGTTTAAGAACTCCAAAACTGACTTAAAGACTTAAAATACTATATTTAACTGTATACAAGACCTTTTAATGTCTTGGGTTTAGACAATATAAGTCAAGACAGTTTGTCTGGACCTACAGACACCCTGTGCAGAAGGACTTCAGACAGGGAAAATGGCTTAACAGTCTGGTAACAGTCTGTGTTACATAATGTTGTCTCCTCCAATAAACCTTAGAGAACAAATATGTTTAGCTGAAACTGGTGTTGGACACATCTGTGGTGGTCTTACAAACCTTTGTGATCTTGCTAAGGCGGGAGGTGTCAATGGGTCTGTTCTTGGTGGAGATGGGCACCGTGTTCCACCCCTCATCCTGAGGCTGGCTCCCCCGGCCACCTCCTGGGGTGTGTGGGCCTCGGCCCCCGAGGCCCCCTCCCATCCGGCCACCTCCACCTCCACCTCCACCTCCCTCCTTCTTGGAAAGGAGCTGCTGCTGAACCTTGATTTGCTCCCTGTGCTCCTCCAGTTCTGCCTCCTTGTGGATCTGGTCAATTGTTTTGGGACCCTGGTCTCCTCTACGAGGCACCCAGTTACTCTACAGAGCAGAGGTGGGGGAGGGCAAGAATGTCATCTCAAACTACTCCAAATTTCAACTGAGGAAAGGATACAGGGGGAGCTGGAGCAAGTTATATAATCTGGGGACCCAGGTGAACTTTCATGAACAATATTTCCCACTACACCTCACCAGCAACATAATTTCTATCTGATACACCACTCACTTTAAACTGTATTATCGACAATTAACTGCAACTCTCTCAAAACGCAAACACTTAAAATTCTACACACTAGTCATTTTAAACCTACATCCTAGACTCCCTTTCACCTCATAATCCCCATTTATTAATGCCTGTATACTGCGATTCTGCCAATGTTGGAATATACTTATACTACTGTTACTACTGAATTGTGCTGTTTTGTGTTTGCACTGTTTAATTTTCTATTGTTTTGTATTGTCCGAGCTATTGTGTTTTTTTACACTTGTTTGGAATGCACTTTGACTGTGCATTTGTGTAAGGTGGAATAACAGGTTGCATTGATTTGAATGAAGAGGGAGAGAGGGGAAAGGACAGTGAAATGCACTCCTACCCTTCTGAGGTCCAGGACGTCCTGCAGCATGAAGCGAATTCTGGATGAGGTCTTTCTCTCCTTGATGATCTTGTCCATCTGGTTAAAATACTGATCCATACGGGGCTGGAAGGGACATGGAGAGAAGCGATACTAAGCCATGGCCATAAACTATGGAACAGAGTATGTGCAAGTGAATAAGTGATTTTGTGTGTAGAGAACAGTCTCCTCAGCTCCTCAATCCCATCACTAATACTCAGTGGCCCAGACACGTGGCACAAAAATAAAAGTCATCACTGGAGACAGTTTGTATTTTCTATAGGCTTTTGGTGTGTGTTTCTAGGCATGCATATATTCTGCTACCTTGGCCTTCTCAAAGTCCAGGTCCTTGCCGATTGTGGAGAGCAGCCTGCAGAGGCATTCCAGAGACTCTTCATCATGATTCTTCAGTAGTTTCACCACGCAGTCATGCATGATGGCCTCCGTCAGCATCTTCAGCTTGAACAGCTCGCCTATGAACTTTATGTTTCCCAGCGAACGGCGGCGGGCCTGGTCCCTAGCCTCCTCCAGCTCCACCTTCAGACGCTCACGTTCATCCTGAGGGCAGATACAAGTTAACACAAGTGTTAGCCTGTGCTGTGTATCAGGGTCATGGTAGATTATTTATCAGTTCAGTCAAAATGGTGAAGAAGAACAAAGAAAGATTGGTGGTTGTAATAGTGACACAGAACGCATTACTCACATCTTTGCTGGCATCCAACTCTTTCTGCTTCTTCTCAAAGATCTCATCGTCATCCTGGTCCTTCTCAAACTCCTTCTGGCAGCGGTTGAGCAGCAGCTTGCGGAAGTTCACAGTGACTCCTGGCTTGTCTGTAGTGGGGACTTTCAGCTGAAGAGGAGAATACAATAAGGGAATCTTATTAGGACACACATAAATTGCATCCATTGAACATAGCAATCTTCATATGGGATAATAACTTTATTAAACAAATTCAAATTCAATTCAGCATTCAGTGGCCCAGACACATGGCACAATATAAAAGTCATCAATGGAGCAAACAGAGTTGAGAAAGTGCATTACGAGAAACCACAAGATTTGGACACAAACACAGATGAAGACTCACCCCCATAAGGCAGCGGCACATGTTGGCGTAGGCCACAGAGAAGTTGGGCTCGGAGATGGCCTTCTCAAAGATTAGGTCGATGACTCCTTTGAGCCTCTCCTCCGTGTCTATTGTTAGCTCCGTCACCTGTTTCATCAGCTGCTGGAACATCTGAGGAGTCAGCTTGTTGAGGATACTGCGCACACGCTTGAACAGCTCCTGAGTCTTGCTGTGGTCAGAGTCGTCTTCCTCGGGATCCTCCACTCCACGGCTGCCAACAGGCTTCTTCACAGAGGGTTTCCAGGCCTTCTCAGCCTTGTTGAGCTGTACATCATCACTGAGGGACATGCTGGTGATGATCTTTCTGGGTTCTTTCCTCTGGCCCTGCTGAGAGCGGCGTGGCCCAGGGGGCTGGAGGACACAAATTGAGACAGGTTAGTGGGGTGAAGCAGATGAAGAGAGGAGGAAGAGGTGGGCTAAAGGATGTGACAATAGGAAAAGAGGAGAGGCAGGCAGAGATTGGTGAGGTAACAGAGTAGGTCACCAGAAGAAGACAGGGAGATGAGGCCACAGAGCTCTGGCATCAGTGTGATGTCAATCATTCAAAGGAGCAGCCCAGCTATTTGGGTAGTGATTTTTAACCATTTCATTATTTACTGTCGAATCATCCCTGAAGGACAATGCCACTGTCAAGTATATATCCATTTTTGTTACTTTCAATTGTTTCACTTAAGTTTTGCTTGTGTCATACTGTTAACTTGTTTAAGTTTAAATATTAATAATAAATTGATTGATTATAACCAGCTGAGTAATACTACTCTCAGCCCAAAGACCCCTTCTGAGCACAGGGTTCCTAAACCTTTAGGTCAGTCGAATACATTCTTGCCATATAGAATACTATTCTCAGCACTGAAGCAAGGTTATTATAGAGTAAAAATATTTAAATTATTATATTGCCTATATTTTGTTGAATGGCTGGCTTCCAAAAGCCAAGGGTTTTGACTAGCTACAACTATCACTTGGGACTTACTTAATCAGGAAACTACTTAATTGTAGTTTTGGGTTATTATTTGTTTGAATAATTTAATGCATCAACAGCTAAGCTTGACATTAAAAACTTGAACAAAAAGACATTTCCACAATTTTTTCAAGGCCTAGAAAATGACTATTCCAGGTTTTCTATGACCATCATGAGCCCTGTGAATATCACATGAAATAAACCAAGAGAACAGTGAACATGTTAGTCCCGACAAATGATACAGTCCCCCTTTGGGCACATCAGTAGCATCAATGTCACCTTGTGGTTGTTGGTTGTGTGGGACAGGAATAAATGAGGAGCTATGGACTCAATGGACTGTACATTTTGAAGTATACTTGACTGAGTGGTTATTAAAGTTTTTAATCTTTATTCCTTCAATTGTAGCGCCCCCCCCCCTTGGGCCAATGAATTTTGAAAATGCCAAAATGTGGTGAGACACATCATTTCCCCATGTGTTATCAAAATCCAATCAGTGGTGTCTGAGATCTCGTGTGTGATGGACAGATGAACCGACAGAGACCGATCTCCACCCCCCGATTTCATTGTGGAGGACAAGAGACAGGTATTATCATTTCTTAAGAAAAACTCACTCCCAAGGGAGTATGGACATACACATACACTCTCACTTACCGGGCCTCGTGGTCCTCCTGCTGACTGTCTCCCAAGGTTCCCCAAGTATGAGGGAGTAAAATCTGGACCTGTGTTCATCAGACGAGCTGGGTCAGCAGGGCGTAGCGGAGTCTTATTTGCCTACAGGTCAGTCACAATGATAGCAAATGAAATGCCAAGCCAATCCCAAAAACACCTTGTGTGGTTGCAAATGCAATTTGAAGCCCTTTTGTCCTCCAAAACATCACCTACCTTGTCCAGCACCACATCACTGATGATAGGCAGGCCCTCAGGTTTGTGCATACTGGCGCTGATAAACTGGAAGCCTAGCAGGAACTCCCTGTCGTACTGCTTCTTCTCCTCTGGGTTAATTGGCTTCCATTGTTCTGAGAGATGTGTGAGAGATGTGTATATGCAGGGGATTTAATGTGATGTGATACTTGATTGATCCCCAAAGAGGAATTGTTTTCGCTTGCTCCCCTTCACAGGGAGATCAGAGATCAGGGTCAGCTACAACACAGTGCCTCTGGAGCCGGTAAGCATTCAGCATCTTGCTCAAAGACACTTCAGCAGGGCAGATGCTTGCTGACACTGGGTCCTCTGATTGACAGGTGGTCGCCTTACTAAGTATACCACCCCACTGCCCCTGATATTCCACCATGCCAGTGTTGATTTTTATGTTTAAACGTGAAGTGCACAATGTATTGATATGATGCTTGTGTAGCTCAAAGACTATGAAACTGCTAGGTTTAGAAGTTCGAAAATATACCATCCAGGCAAAAAATGAATGTGCTTGTGGTACTGTAAGGTGCTTTGGATCAAAAAGCACACCCAATGGTATTTGTTAATATTTAACTCTTAAAAATATAAACTGCAATGTTTGAATCAGAATCATAGTCATGACTCACCTTCTTTGTACTGGTATTTCTGCTCTGTTGGCTCAGTGGGTTTGGGCCCATCGGGTTCTGCATTCTGCTTGTCTTCTTTCTCCTCCCAGGTCTCATCTGCAACCTCAGTGGGAGGGGCAGCTGGAGCGGCAGGAACAGGGTCAGCCTGAGTGGATGAGGGTTCAGAGGCCTTGGCCTCCTGTTCCTGGATGGAAAGAAACAGACAACATGACTGATAAAAACCAGATTATAATCGTTTTTTTTCCACTCAGAGAATGTAGTGGTTCTGAAACCAAATATGCTCAGCTATTACGGTTACAGCTGAGACTAGACTGTGTGAGTGTTTCATGTTTCTTTCATCAACCGTCACCCAGACAGATACACACCTCTTTGAAGGCATCCAGGAGGTCTCCAATGGCCTCCTTCTTATTCAGCTCCTTCATGTTCCTCTTCTTCTTTGGCACAGACACAGCAGCTTCAAGAAATGGAGACACTGTTGACATTAAAATCTTAAGTACAACCAGTGCAACATAATCTTAAAATCCAAGTTAAACTCAATGCCACCCTACCTTGCATAGATTCCTCTGTGGGGCAGCTGGCAGAGGCAGGGGAGGCATCCTCACCTTTCTCCTTCCCCTCTTCCTCTTTCTTCTCCTCCTGTTGGGCTGGCTTTGCCACAGTAGCCACAGGTGTGGGTTCCTGAGATCGAGAGGTGTCTGGCTTGGCGAGGGGTGTAGTGTCTGGAAATGCTGTATCCTCAGATAGCTCATCCATGTCCTGAGGAAGGCCATTGGAGAGAAGAGGCTCGGGCTTATAAGCCGGTGTGGGTTCGGGCTCAGGGGCAGAGCTGGAGGCAGCACTTTGGGTCAGTGGAGCAGCAGTTTCCTGTGCAGAGACTGGAGGCTCAACAGCAGACTCAGAGGCTTCTGCTGCTGCCTTTGTAGGTGAACTAGCAGCTTCTTTGATTGCCATGGTAACAGGGCTGACTATTTCCATGACCTCAACTGCAGGCTCTAGCTCCACCTTGGTGCTGGTCACCTGCTCCTCCTTTTCCAATTTCTCTACCTCTTCCATATTCTTTTCTTCCTTTTCTGGTGCTTTCTCAGGTGCTGCTGGAGCAATGTATGGTTCCTCCTGTTTGGCAGGGACCTCTTTTACTGCCGATGTCACAGCTGGGCCAACAGGCGCATCCACTGTGTCACCAACATTAACCACTGCGTCTGGAAGAGGAGGGGTACAGGTTGCTGCTGGAGGTATGGAGGAGGGAGCAGACTGCTGGTCCTCTGCCAGTGGGGTCAGCACCTCAGTAGCTGGTGCAGAGGACACCGATTGAGTGGCTGACTCAGTGGGCAGGGCCATCTGGCTGTCCATTTCCTGTTTGGCCTCGACCACAGGCTCTGGGCTTGCTGTAGCAGGAGGAGGTGGGGTTTCAGCTATAGCAGCAGGTTCCATGTTTTCATCTGGGGGCAGTCAAACATTAAAGAATCAGACAGTGAGTAGGATGAAGAAGCAAAGAAATACAGCAACCTTACACTAATGCTTTTACGCAAATCAAAACCCCTGAAAATTGTACTCACCTGTTCTCGTCACTGTGGCGACGGGTTGTGCAACTTCACCGTTGGTCTGAGCAGGACCTCCTTCTGATATGGAGGCCTACAAACACAAGCGGAAAAAGCGGCATTTAGAGCTTTTTTGAATCATTGTTAATGTGGCAGCATACTTTCAACAGTCAGCTTGCTTAAAATGGAACCACAATTAAACACATCGACACATACAAATGTGGGTATACTCGCTGTGGCTTTCTATTGTTTGTTTACTGACACTCCATGCCAGTGGTGTGCTGTGATGACCATGACATAAACAGAGGCCATCAACCAGAAAAGGAAGTGGAGATGCTTTTCCACAAGGAGCAGCACAACTAATCAAGTGACATTTTAAGACAATTGCAGATGATCATGCACTGAGGGCTAGTGTGTGAAGATTTCCACTACTACAATTCCAGCATTCAGCTCTTGCAATTAAAAGCGTGTGTTTAAATCCCATTTTATTTAAAGTGCTTAAATCCCATTTCAATTTCTTCCATGTATCTAAGCATTAGACATTAAACTGTACAAAATCAATTAAATTTAGTTTCAGTCTTAGAAATGTCTCCATCCTCCAAAAAGCCAACAACCAATGTAGATGAAATAGAGTTAAATGGTTAAACTGCAACCTCTCTTTGTGCAGCTGGAGTTACAAATTAGAACTTGACTACTTAAAAACAAACACCAAACAGTTATTAAATCACAGTACACTTAACACAAAATTGTACTATTATCAGTACTCATTACTGATTAGTTACAATTGATATTAGCAATAAAACAATCTTAAATATGTGATGCAGGCTCTTGAGCAAACATCAACAGTGTTTGATTAGTTGATAGAACCTAGCCTTCCAAAAAAGACTGATGTCTTACCTGTGGGGGAGTTGGTGTGGAGGTGGACCTTCCACCTGACATTATTTCCTCTGTGATATCACGTCCACCCTGGTTGGGGTCTCGTATTCTGATCTATCAGGAGCAAGGGCAAGTATTCGTTAAGCTTCCACTTAACATCTTTCCTATCATCAAATACTATGTAACTATCCTCTCACCACTGACCTACAGCTGCTACCAGTGATAATGAATGGCATTGTCAATTTGAGGTAAAAGGAAAGTTCCACATTGAGCAGACAATACAGTTTCTCGCCATTCAATTCTTTTGACCCCAGATATGAGGTGACATCCGCTGCCCTTTGTTGTGACACATTACCGGTTTGCGTTCCCTCTTAGGTGGGCCTTGTGGCTGTACCGGAGGTTGCTGAGGAGGCGGAGCTTGTTGCGGTTGCTGGGCGGGGTTGATCATGACTGGTGCAGGCTGGACAGACGGCGAGTACTGGGGTTGAGCTGGATAATATGCTCCTGCTGTAAGGTGAGAAAGAGGAAAAGGCAGGGATAAAAATTAGCACATTAAAAAAGTATTCACAGCTTTACACTAAAATGATCCTCCTTCCAGGATTCACACTTTTCCCCTGGGGTTAGGACAAAGCTTTTATTTGCCGTGTTTTTCAGAGAATTTGCAAAGCAATTTATGAGGTTTCCAGAGTGTAATTGTTGTACAAATGTAGATATGTGCTGTGATAAGACTGGTAAATCTCCAACTGGTCAAAAACCTTGTCCATTTTTCCACTGGAATTTTTGCACATCATAGTGCAGTGATTTTCCCAAATTGCAAGCCCTTGCATTATTTTTGGGAACTGTTGATTTGGCAAAAAACATCTTGCAATCACCAAATTGAGAATTCCTGTGGGGACTGAAAAACACACTACGACTGGAGGCCACACCAGTAGCCTATGTAAGATCTATGTAGCACCATTTGTACAGACAAATACAAACTCATTCATATATAAATCACCAATACACTTTTGAAAATTCTAAAATTGTACAAGCATACAAACAACACCATCGAAGGCAGGAGATGCCACACAGATTCTTGCAACTGAAGCCCGCTGACCAACACACAAGCACAAACACTACTCACCGGGGTAGCGCTGGGAGGTAAGAGGAGCGCCGTGGAGAGAGAGACGCCCGTTCTCTCGCCCGCCCCCTC
>OOFE01021429.1:0-21612 GCA_900323365.1 Monocentris japonica | reverse complement strand
CTAGAGACAAGCTGCCTCCAGCACCCCCCAACCGCCCTGGGGCTGACTGGAACTCCAGGCCTGTTCCCAAGGCTCCCACCTCCTCTTCTTTTTCCTCCTCCTCCTCCTCCTCCTCCTCATCTTCCTCATCCACCCAGGTGTCCAATCTGGGAGGGGACATTCGTGGAGGTGTCCGAGAACTTTCCAACCGACACTCCCTCCCCCTGGCGTTGCCTTCTGCCCTGGACACACGCACGGACACACAGAGGAACAACAGCTCCCTCAGTCTAGACCACCCGCTGGTGAGAGGATCTCACTCACACACACACACACACATACACACACCTTTTGATAACTGTAATCTAGTTAGTTTAGTCATTGGCTACGTTTACATCCACACAATAACGCAACGTAATCAGAGTATGGTGTATGGAGTCCTGCCTTACTCGCATTATTGTCTTCATCGTGTTACACTAGCATTTTTTCTATGCATGTAAACTTCGAGACTTGAGATTAGTCGTTGGCATCTAGGTTTTTATTGTAAAAATTTAATTCACTTTAAAGATCTGAGATTTCTTCTTCCTTTGCAGAGTTTTGCCGCTGCAGCCGGTCAGGAGTATGACAACCCCAAAGTAAAACCCTCAGCCTCAGCTAATGCCATCTACACTCTGGCATCCAGGTACTTCTCCTGCACCCTCCCTCTGTCATTCTGGGTCCTTTTTTCACTTCTCTTCCTCTTTAGGGTGCTGTAGAATATGTTGTATTTTGCAGGGTACAATTAACTCGTTAACAATGCAACCAGTCGACTAGATGGTTGTTTTTTGTTTCACGTCATGCAATGCAGAGAGGTTACTACCGTGAAGGGGGTGGAGAAGGCAAAGAGTTTCCAGGAAAACAAAATTCTAGAGAAAAAGGGAGAGGGGAACCACTTCCCATGTAAAATGAAACTATTTTTTTTCAAGTTAACAGTTGCACAAATAACATTCTATACAGTCCCACAGCGAATTTGTGGCAATGACATCTAGACATAATTCATTAGCAGTTTATTTGACTGTGAACAAATCTCTGGCTCCTTAGTTGATCAGGTGTCTTTATCCCTTGGAGAAGACAGTAACGTTAGGATACTTGGGTTTCTATTTAACATCAGCAACTGAACCGTTAGCAAACATAGCTTATAGCATATTGCACACATACAGGTGGGCTAAATGACACCTAACAATATCTAAGTACCTTGAGGTTGTAGGGTTGATTTTCGATTTTCCTTCCCCGCCCCTTATTTTTCTAGGTGTGTTATTTTAACACCTGACACCTAAAATAAAAGGTAACCATTCTTGTGGCGTTTGTTCCCAGACCAGCCCTGAGGCCAGTGACAGGAGAGGAGGCTGGTGTGAGTGACGAAGAGTCGGAGTACATGATCCCCTCCTCTCGCCCCGTCCTTTCCCTCATCGTGGCCCCAGCTGTAGGGGAGACCCCCCCAGTCCTCAGGCCCCCTCAGCCTCTAGCACCCCTCCAGACACAGACCCAGGCCCAAGCCTGCACACTCAACTCACGGTATACATAACGTCTGTAGTAACACTTACCATGTTGTTATTTATGACATACTGTAGTTTTACGGTTGTCAGTATTCAGTCGCCTTATTGTCAGTGCAGGGCTGTGTCTGTGATTATTGTTGTATTATTGCTGTTGTTGTACTAGGCTGACATTGGCTGACCTAGAGGATGGACCTCAGATGTATGAAGCAATGTACAACATCCAGGCCCAGGCCCTGACAGCCTCCCTACCACACCAGGCCAGAGACTCAGGTACTTTGACCCACCACCTTAGTACTTACTTGCATCAGGTGGGTGAGGATAATTTAGAAGGTGCAATGATTGACTTTCATATATTTTGCTTTGCGTGTCTAAACCTTCTGGCGCTTTGTATTTTTTCTATGGGTCAAGCCCTATTAGCAGTTATTTTTTGGATACTGTGAATTAGGTCTGCTGCCTACATACTGAGCTCCCAACCTACCAACCTGCAGAGATTCACAATCATTTGTGTAACCTCCCCTTTTAAATTAGACTCTGGTGCAATGACACCGGGTCTTACCAATCACTGAATCTGCTGAATATGAAGCGTTTCATTCCAAAACAAAATCTCCACCATCTGAAAAAAAAATACACTTACTTTTACAGAATGAGTGTTTGCATGCAAGTAAGGCACAAAATGGGTTACAGTTGAGAGTCATCGTCAAACCTTTTCTTGCATTATAGTTCTGTTTTTATTGGATAGAATCCTCTTTATATTAGAAAGTATAGTATAGAAAGTATAGTATTAGTAGTATATTAAGTGATGGTGAAAATATTGCAAATTGAAATGAAACGAGTCATATGAATCTGTATTTAACCACATCTGATTCTCATGTAGTGTTGTGCACCCTGGTGACCTCTCATTGTTCTCCATGTTTCCCAGACTATTCTGAGCTGCCCCCTCTGGCGATGACCAACGGTCCCCGTGAGTACACAGCTGAGGAGGGAGAGGAGGAGGAAAATGGCTATGACTTCCCCAAACCCCGACTCCCTGTGGCCCCTGCCCGACGGACCCTATCGGAGCTGGGGGGGTCTTCCTCCTCATCCTCATCCTCCTCGTCATGCTCATCCTCCACAACTGCCTTCAGTCGCCTTTCTATAGATGCAGATGCTGGAGCTGCAGCACGTACGTCTCTTTGTCTCTGTGGAGCCACGGCTTGCTTTTAATATATATTTTATTTTGACAATCATTGAGAGTAAGCGAAGTTGTTCTCCTTAGATTTAGCTCTACTTCATTCACGATTGAGTGACTGCCTTATGAATTTTGATCATAACACACTCATTCTCTTCCCCCATTTCTCCAGCGTTCTCAGAGTCAGTGGAAGCCCCAGAGAGACCTCCCAAGCCCCTGCCAAGACGAATCAACTCAGAGCGTCGACCGAGCCCCATCCCTCCTGTCCCTGTCCCGCCCACTGGTGGGCCAACAGGAATAGGAGCCAACCCCCAGATCAGTAGCGAGATTGAGCACCTCATGAGTCAGGGATACTCTTACCAGGACATCCAGAAAGCATTGATGATTGCACAGAACAATATTGAAATGGCCAAGAATATCCTACGCGAGTTTGTCTCCATTCCCTCCACCGCACATATTCTCACATAGCACACTCCTCATGTCTCTCTCACGTTCTCGCTCTTGCCCTAGCTTGGCCCAGCCTAGTTGGGTTCAGGTTGGCACAGCCCAGCCCAAAGCCCACTGCCTGCAGCACTACCTCCAGTGCTGGCTGACGCTCTATGCCCCTGTGGATTTTTAACTGGCTGTCTCTAGTGAGCTCACAGCTACTGTGGAACTCTGTGCCCTGCACTCCATGCGCTTTCAACAGTGTCTGGCCTTGTTTAAACTGCTACAGCAGGCCCCTTCTTCTTCAAGTGCATCTCTATGGGACTGAGTGAGTGTGTGTGGAATGATGACAGGACACCACACGACAGACTTTCATACGGATCCTTGGAAGACCGAATTCATGCGTTTCATTTTGAAGCCTCTTGCCGAAAATGTAACCAACACCTCACAAATAAAACTAAAAATGGATGTGTCTATATGAAAATTTAATATATGAGTAAATATATATTAAATGTGTGTAATATATATACGTACATATACAGTATGTGAAAATGATTTCAGCTTTGAGGGTCCTGGTAGTACGAGCAACCTCAATAGACAGGGAGCGGATTAAAGGGGGATGTTTGGGTCCTTCTATCTGACTGAGGGATGCCTATCCATGGGTGCTTTAGTCTCAAAGAATAGTGTGGAGAAGTACCAGAGGAAGAGTCGGGAGGTCTTCCTCCGTATGATCTGTTTGTCAGCAGCAGCTCAGAAGACATGCAGCAGAGCTTTTTCAGTCTGAATTCAGTCTATTATGGCCTTTGATTAACAACGTTGCTTTGGTACTTTTTTTTTTGTCGTGTTGTATTTTTCAAAGTAGCATGACATTGGTTTCGGGTCTGGACTGTTGTCTGGCGGTGTGTCTGTGTTTATGTGTGGGTTTGGGTGTGTGTGCATGAACAAGTGCACATGTGTGCGTGTACTTGCAAGCAACTTCGCATCTGCCAGACCTAATCCTCAAGGCCTGTTCTCAAACTAACTCCTCTTCTTGTACAACATGAATGTGGAATTACAATACAGTAGTATACTCCTATTCAGACTCCTGCTTTGTAAACATACTACTACTCTAACTCATGTGGCAGGGCCTAGTGTAGCTTTAGAGCCTGGCGGTGAGCTCTAGAGGATCTACTAATAGTGACGACCCTGCAGTGTCAGACAGGCCACCGCTCTGTGATCTGTGTTGGCTGAAAATGTTCTGGTTCTCTCTTCCTCTGACTCGACGGCTGGTGTGGGTTTCTCTGTCTCCAGCCCAGTTCAACGTTGTGAGACAAACAAAAAACATTGTCATTGAACATTGATTTACTTTGATAATATATTATTGTAATATGATCATAAATATTGTTGTTATTATTAATTCAGAAGTGCTTCACTGCTGCTACTATTGTTAGTGCTAAACAATTAAGCCTTAAATGTACATTTGTGAATATTGTGTTTAACCGTCATTCTGTTCTTTAAAGTGACAGTATCATCTGTGTTTCTCCAGTCCGTAATGTAGCATACTTGAAAGTACAAGCAGCTTGTGAACCTGCAGCCCTCTCAAGCTGATTACTCTTCAGTGTTTGAAACATTTTTTATGACTCTCTACGGTGTTCTACAGGTTAGACTCTGCATAGCAACAGTCATTTTTCTAATTCAAAGCAAACAAAATGCGTTGAATATGGAAACTAGCCGTTTCGTAATTCATTCAAGCATCCGTTTGTTGTCCATCTCCTTTCTCCTCTGGAGTACGCCCCACTGAAAGGGAGTGACGGCACGGGGGTTGCTGAGGTCTTTTAAAAGTAGGCTCATGGGTTTGCTGGCCCACCCCCAAGTCTACATTTAAATCAGTATTTGGGCCGTCTGTAACAACTAACTCAGGAATAATATGTATCCAAACAAGTGGCTTTCCCCCCTGGCTGTCCCGACTGGACTAGACTCCTCACCAGAGAGTGGATTATGAAAAAATTCCCAAATTGGCATCGATGGCAGTTCACCTGCTACACCCGTTCATCCATGCACAACCAGGAGACATGTAGCCAAAAATATCTGCTCAATGAAGTCACACGAGTAGCCTATTAATTTTTTGTCACATAACTTGCACATTTTACTTCTTATTTCCAGTGTTCACAGGACTAGAGACAGCAGTTTAATTTCCAGGTACTATGAATGGATGAATGAATGCAAGGAGCTTTGAGGTACACTGACTTCAACCTCTCCCATATATGAAGAATGTTGTTGGGGTGGGGGCGTAAATCATGTCAATAGCTTATCAGCCCTAGCTTATACTGTATAATGCTGTCCTCTGACTGGAACATATCTGTGTGCTGTCTGGCCATACTCTAGTTTTTTTTTTTTTCTGTTCCTAGTTGCCTTGAGAAACAATGAAAAACCTTTTGAATGCATTATGATGGATAATGGATGGGGAGGTTTATTTTGAAGCATTCCCAGTCCCTCCAATCATGAATACTGTACTAATGTTTTGTTGATGTTTTGAGGAAGCATGTCATTGTCATGTATTATTTACCTTTCTTTGTTTTGTTTTCGCACAGTATACCAATTTGTGCTTTGATACTGTCACTTTAAAGAAAAGCAAATTGTATAAAGTTACTGATATAAAAGAAATGGCTGTTTTATTTCATTTTGCATTCTTGTACATGTATTTTGTTCCAAAGGTTTTGTTTACTTATGTGAATAATTCTGTGAGCAGTGCCATATGTTTAGAGTTATTAGCAAGTTCCTCACCATATGTAGAAAAAGGCGTTTGTTTATGAAGAGCACGTAGGTATTGCTCCGTACCTTTTGATCTCTGAAGGCAAGATGGCCCAGTATTGCTTGTATCAATCTGTCCTCTCTGCCTCTCTGTCATTGGCATCAGGCCTCATCTAAGAGTACAAGTGCTGATCTACAAAAAGGCCTCAGGTTCCTTTAAACCATCTCAGTCATAATTACCTGAAAAGTAAAGCGGGTCCTAGATCAGGACTCATCCTCAGAGATGCTTGACGCATACCAGCCCCGTTACCAGTAATAACCAGTCCCTTTATTGGGACACTTCAACTTTCTACCAGAAGAGGGAGTGGTTGTCCCATGTTGCCATGTTGCTTTTCATCAGTAAAAGGCATTTCATTAACTTTTTGATGGTTTTTAATGCTCATATCACTTTGGAAGTATGCACAGTGCTGTTAATAAAATGATAAGCAAAAGCCATGATTTTTCTGTCTGCATGGATGTGTTCAGATGTGTTCAGCATGGAATTGCCAGTGCACTTCACACACTTATAATACTAATAAGGATAAATTCAAGCACAATACAAAGCAGCAAACGAAACTGGTAACAACGAGACATCAATAAGTGTGTGTGTGCATGTCCACTATTGATTTGTACATGTAGCGGTGGTTGCAAAGAAGTTGGTGTGGCATCACAACCAACAAGGTTTGTAGAGCAGAAGAGATGAGGAACAGGACAGGACCAGCAAAGACACTGGCAGGGTTTTGAAGATGTATGCAATGTGTGTATGAAACATGAACGTAATACATATTTGGATAGTAAGAATCATCCATAACAACAAACCTAAGTTGGATCTTAATCAACTATTGAGTTTGTCTTCTCTGCAATTTTAAACCCCTTGATAATTGTTTTCTGTATTATTGGTATCTATTTGTATATTTCCATGATCTGAGTATAGATTTTGAAACTTTGGCCCCACTTTTCCCTGATGAGATATTTGATATACCTTGCTGGTATATGTAGTATATGTCAATTCAGCAATTAAAATTTACACTGCAATTTTTTGTGTTTGTGTACTCAAACAAACTGGTAGAGATATAGCATGTCATTTATGTGTGCAGGTGCAAGCCCATAAGAGTTATGGGTTAGAAGAAATACGTAGCACTCAGAGTGTTTTACCAGTAACAGAACTGATTGATATATTAAAATTTCTTTGTTCTGGTCAGGAGTCAGTATTTGGAGCAAATTGCAGGAATGGATGCAGTTGTTTCTGTAAATGATGTTGGAGAATTCTTACTTTCATTTAACAGTCAATTTTTATTTGTTATTTATTTTCAAAAATTACTTGACAAACAATGAATTTGTTTGTAAATTCTTGACATTAATTAATTTTACAAATTATAAGAATTAAGAGGCATTGTACAGGTACATCCAAAATGATTGAACATTGGTAGCTCTCAAAAACAGTAGAACAACATTGACTAATAGAGTATAAGTATGTTTGACACCTGTACAGAACGGAGCACAGAGAGTGGCTTGATTTGTTGATTGTCATAAATTCCATATTCACTTTTTTTCAAATGGCCTATGTAGATTTCTACCTATTTTCCACTTGTTCCTACTTGAACCTTAATTGTAACTGAGTGTAGAACGAGAGGCACTTCTATTATGATGCTGACGGGCAAAGGATATTTTTTCACAGAGCTAAAACCTACAGTAGCAAACTGCCACATTCTCCTGTGATGTTAGTAGTCACATGAGTTATCATGCCATGTGTGTGTGGACATGAACATCAATTGTCATTTCATTGTAGTTTGCAGAATGTATGAGCACTGGGTACCAACATTTCTGAGGGGGAGTCTGTAATAGGAAAGGTACTGTGTCAGAGATCCAACAAACTACTTCAAGTAAATATTCAGTCAGTGGATGAATGAATGCATGAAACAAAAACATGTACAGTACTGTGCAAAAGTCTTAGGCACATGTAAAAAAAAAATAATTCATAAAGCGAAGATGCTGGTAAAAATAATGAAATAAAAAGTTTCTAAATATCAAAAAATGTACTATAAAGCGCAGTAATGTAAAACACTAATGCACAAAACAAAAACATAAACATCTCAGACCAAATTTATATAAAAAAAAAAAAATCTAGGGTGCCTAAGACTTTTGCACAGTACTGTATTTCTACTTATAAGGACGACTATTTCATGCCGTGACCCATATTTGGATCAATGGACCTGTTCTACCTTCATCCTCTCAAAAAATACTAGATACGGCAGTATGTTTCATTCACACAGTCACATTAAACACTCTTCAAAAACAATTGTTTCACATAGGAAAAAAGAAACAACACAATTGCATAAAGGATAACTATAGAGAAATCAGTGCACTGGACATAAATGTAACAATTTTTTATAACTAATGTCACAAAAGGTGGGGCTTGCTACTATTTATGTAAGCCTTCAAATGCAAAGCTGAATTTGTACATGACTTTACAACTAAAGACACTGTTGGCAACGCTTGAACTCAATGTGCTCAAATACACACAAACCATGTCAAAATTAGACAGTGTGTGGAGGAAGGAAAAATAAACAAGACAACTACAACAAATGTCAGCCCTTCTATATCATGAACAATCCTGAACAGACTATTGACCCATCTCTGACAGAAGCCAGTCGCAAAATATCTCCTTTCATATACACAAACAAGGATCAGGTACTTTATAGACGTTTTCGTCAGTGATTAGATAAAAGCTAAAAAAAAAAAAACTACAACAAATGTGAAATGATCTGTGATTAAATGACCTACAAGTCCATCTTCAGAAAAGGCTACAAAGTTAGGACTAGTATTTGGTGGAGGACAAGGTTGGAACTGGCTGTGGGGGAGACGCATGGCTTCGGCCCCAGAGCTTCAGTGTACAGACTTAAGCAAGACGGAAATGATAGACAAGAGAATAAAAACAGGAGAGCTACAAATAGCTAAGCGCTTCTTTCTCTCCATAAAAAGCACTAAAACAAAATAAAACACTCTCTGGTCACGTATTTTTGGTTGATTTTTGTATCAGGTTATTTTAAATAAAGACATATATACACCGATTATAATATATACACTTGATAAGAGCTATTTCAGGCTGCTCTTCAGTGATTGCCTGAGGTGGTGATTGGATGGGTATAAAAACAGTCCCTGGTCATTGGTGTGCTCTAACTATGGTTCTATGGGTGATCAGCAGTATACAAGGTTTATGAAGTGCAGTCGAAGGACTGTCCATGGAGGTGGGATGGAGGTGGATATATTGGTAGAGTTATGTCATGGAGCTCTCAAATCATTTCTCATTCAATGTCCAAGTAGCCCAAGTTGCATAGCAACAAAACATGTTCCAGGATGTAAATACAGTAAGCAAAAGCTGCGTTTGGGAACTATTTGAGTCTCGATTGATGTTAACCAACAGAAAAGCGAGCCCTTCCACGACATAACTCCAGACTAAGGGGCTCTGGTGGTAGCTAGACGGCATCGGTGGATCTGAGCCTGAGAA
Organism: Monocentris japonica; assembly: GCA_900323365.1. Lineage (NCBI taxonomy): Eukaryota > Metazoa > Chordata > Actinopteri > Trachichthyiformes > Monocentridae > Monocentris > Monocentris japonica. Next base: position 12,230 of record OOFE01021429.1, on the reverse strand, counting down.
GAGAGGATAGGAGGGGAGGACAGGAGCAGCTGTCTGTCTGTCTGCAGTCGCCTCCTCACTTCTGCACGTCCAGGTACTCATCACCCTTTACTCCAGAGGACAAACACAAATACAAACACACATGAAGATAGAAAGAGAGATGGGGGATGTGTAAATGTGTTACTGGATCATGCATCAGGTCAGCATCCTCTTTAGTCACAGCCGGTTCATGTGGCAGTAAACAGTAGATATCTACCTGGTCGCTAGGAGGTTTCTTGTCACCATTGACCCCAAGGAGCACAGCCTCCTCTGTGTTGTCACTCTTCATCTCCACCACAATGTTATCTTTGTTGGACTTCTCTTTGGTGCTACAAGAGCAAGTCAGTAAGATCCATTTGTATAGCACAATATACTGTAAAATCTACCATAATGATGAACTATCTTCTGTAGAAGATCTAAATCAATCTAACATAGATGATTTGTTAACATCATAGCATGGGACCCCAACTTGTACTTACAGGTCCTGCTTGCCGGATCGACCACAGATCTTGCCCTTCTTATAAAGGAAGTAGAGTACGCTGCCCAAGATGGCCAGCAACAGGATGCAGATGATGATGACTGCAATGATAACACCACTGCCCTCTGGTGGGACAGAAGCACAAGTACAACCACAGGGTTACTGACTAACTGTGTTAGGCTTGAGATGACGCTATAGCTGGGCAGGAGAGGAGGCGGTGCAGAGCATAGTGTACAGGATCGCATCAGGCAGGTTGTGCAGCATTCCAGTGTGTAGGTAACTAGCATTATACATGTGTGCTTCAAAAGAGTGCAGCATCGCTAGCATCATTCAGGTGACTTAAATCTGGCAACCTAAAGAAAGTAAGGTGCGATGTCATTCAGCAGTGTAGGAGGAGGAGTGTGCTCTACAGAAAGTCTGCATATACAGTAGCATGATGACATGCACAGGTAATGGTGAAGATGAAGAACAATGCAATGGGTCATTTTATGCTTTGTTCAGTGGACAGGGTGGTCTGATTGCTAGGAGGCAAGAGGAGGGAATGCTGCGGAGAGAGAAAGGAGTGGCCGTGTTTTTGCCTTTGATAGGGAGCAATGTGGGTCTCAGCAGGTTTCCATACAAACCTTTCTTGATTTTCTTCGGTGGAATAGCTGTTGCTGCTTTGACTGAGAAAAACCACATGAGCACAATTAGCAATGGGTAGCTGGATGTATATAATTACTGATATCAGCAGGCCTAACAGGCAAAACCTGTGCCTTTATTTAGCAGAGGCCTAAACCAAATCTAATAAATGTTTGATTTGAGATAATCCTATCAGTGATTTGAGCCTAAACATTTCGAAGCCAATCCCAGATGGGCCGACTCTGCTGACTCTGGCCAGCAGCAGGAGGGCCTAGCAGGCCTGCGTAATGTCATTTGACTGGTGCTTCACAACAACAACAACCTAAAACAGAGTTTTCCTCTGAGGGGCTGGAAATTTCCTGGCATGACGTATGTGAGTGAGGGCTGAGTGGGGAGAGAGAGAGAGAGAGAGAACGCAAGGCAGTAATCGTAATGGGAGTCAGGAGACTTGCCATGAGTGCATTTTAAACATCAGCTGCCTTCTACAGTTACACTGATGCCTGTGTGCGTGTGCGTGTGCGAGCGTGTATGTGTGTGTGTGTGTGTGTGCCATAATGCTAACAGTAATGCATGCCCTAACACTACTCTCTGAACATGCAGAAAGTAACAAGAGAAAAAAAAACGGTCATTCATACAGTCAAGTCAATAATTTTCCTTTCCATCGGCCTTATTATATTATGAATTATCTTGGATTATGAAAGCTTCTTTTCAGTCTACGATGTTTTCATTTTCTATTATTTGTAATGTTGCAATTTAAGGGCCAGATGAAAACAGATCATGATGCTTATTACATAATAATTCAACCAGCAGCTGTAGCTACAATTAGTCAGTAAAACACCCCACAGCAATAACAGACCTCACCGGTATAAACCATAAAGTCTATAAAAACCTAGTAGAGGCCACAGTCAGTCTTCAGTGGTTTCAGCAGTCTAATCCTTAACCCTGCCATAATGAACTTTCATTGATGCCAATGTGGTAATTGCTGCAGCCTCCAGGTGCTGTCTTGTTTTCCTTTCTCTTTCTCATTCTTTCTGTGTGACTCATAGAAAAACAACACAACTAGACCATGAATGAAAGTAAGCCGGTAAACCACCTAATACGCCAATTAAACTAAACAAGCAGATAATAAATAATTGAAACATTCTCTTTCGCTAGAGGAAATAGCATGTCTGCCAAGTAGTTTTCCTGGGCGCTCGGCTTTTGTTTGGTATTGGAATTTTTTTGTTGTTCCTAAGTGAAGCATTTTAATGACAGTTTTTTCTTTAGTTGATCTGACATGGCTGACGAGGCAGGCAGTGCAGTGTGACATCAGTGTGGTCTTACCTGTGGTAGTAGTTGTGGTAGTGGCTGATGTGGTGGTATGTATAACTGAAAACAGGTAGAGGCAAAGGAAGGACACTCCCTGTTAACACACTGGGGGTGGAGGGATGCACATTCAACAACCACACAGCCTCTCATTCTTACAACCTTACTGGTTAAAAGTACAGGGGGGGTGGTTAAAAAAGTAAACAATAAATTTACACATGACAAGGGCAGGAACAGAAGGGGAGGTGGAGGCAAGGAGGTTAAGATAGGGATATGCACACACACACACACAAAATCAGAGACAGGATGAGCATACAGGCACTCACTGGCTTTGATGCTGAAGGCCACAGCGTCAGTGCCATAGTCGTTGGAGGCGTTGCAGAAAGCATTGATATCAGAGGTGACCTTGACACTGACCACACTGTGGACACCATCCTCAGTTGTTTTATGGGAAACCGTCTTGAGGACCTGACGTAAAAATGCACGCATACAAAAAAAGAACACATGCACACACAGAAAGAAGATGCATGAGCTTGATGGTGAACTTGAACTTTTTTCTAGGTGAGATTTGAAGCCTTGCAGGCAACTCTGATGCAACCTGTGCTAATCACAATCACAAATCAAGTGAAAGTACACGTTGTCCCCCAAGATGCATCATCCCTCCAAGTTTCTGATCACCTGAGGAATCACGCTTGATGGACAGACAGACGGATCTTGCAGTTGTAAATGCACTCACGGCTAATCCAGGACCAGCATCTAGGGGGAAACTCTACTGTACCTGTCCATCAGAGGAGGTCCAGGTAATGCTGGGGGTGGGGAAGCCTTTAGCATGGCAGCTCAGGTTGACTGTCTTCTCAATGCTCTCCTCTATGGCCTTCACCATTGGCTCACTGATCTCTGGTGGGCCTACAATATGGAGAGGAGAGAGACTCAACCAGACAGACTAAACAAGACGCCTAACTTTCGTGATGTGAAACCTGAAATCTGATCCTGAGAATTAGTTCTGCCAGACTCATGAAGTTTCATAGATATTACATATATAGAAGTTTGTGTGAAACTGGTATTTTTCTGCATATTGCTGAAATTTGTTCCTGATGGAAATATGCCAAAAGTACAGACTCAGCTATTGTCTCTGACTTGTACATTTCAGTAGTAAAAAATAAAATGATCAATATTTGTCCAAAACTGTCCCTATGCTTTTGCCAGTGATCGTTCCTTAACAGTTGTAGCCACATCAGTTAAACTAGAGTACCTCTTCAAGAGCAGGATGTTGGTTATGGATCAGAAAGAGAACAGATCTAACGTATATTTGTTATCAGACTCACCCTGGACAAGAACACGAAGTGTACCGCTGGTTTCCATTCCCTCAATCTCGGGAACGGTCACCACACACACATACGTCCCAGCTGTTTCGAACACAGCATCCTTCAACATCAAAGTGTGGCCCTTTGAAACCTCCTCTCCATTCTACACAAACCAAGACACAAAAAGCACACGCACACGGCAAATATAAGGCAGGGGTGATCAACATACCAGTCTGTGCAGAGTTACAAGCCCTAGTCCTCCCTCAGGATACTACATTAAGAACTGGGCTTGCACAGTTGCTCAATTACAATGGCTGGTAGTTGGGCTAGTAGTTGATGGGGGTGAGCTTCCCCTTGAGACAACAATTTCCAATCATTTTTCCAAAAGGATGTACGAAAAAGTTAGGCAAGCTACTGCCAACAAAAACAATTTAAAGATTGCTCAGACTCTCCCTGTTATTTCTCAAGTGCTGTCTCTTAAGAGTGTCAATGCTCAGATGGCTCTTTGTAAAGTAAGGTCACTTTCTAACAAGACTTTGGTTCTTGGATATTTTATGTTTGATTGATTATGATTACTGGTTGAGGCCTGGTAGCTGGCTGAACTTTGCCTCCCTAAGTAGGGATCAAAATGAACACCCGCCAAGCGCCAAATGTCAGCAAAAGTTGTGTTTGGTGTATAAATGAATAAGGATCACTCGGTTATACACAGTCTTTGGTCTTTGTTCCTAAACTTTGTCCCTGCTAATCACCATACACTCTCTCTGACCGTGAGCCAATCAAACCCAAACAATGGCTCCGTATCAAACAGGTTTCTGATTGGCTGCCTGTTACACTGACTACACCAAGTGCTTGTATATAAACTTGTGTTTCTCTGCTGTCTGGATGCTTAACAAGACAAAAAAGATCCATCGTGTAAATGAGTAACTTTTAGATTAAAACTCACACCGTTTCACACCATACCTGATTCTATACATCAAATAGTATTGAAAATGGGTAGGGTGTCATATTTCTATGAAAAATGTCAGGTAAGAAATATTATTGGCAGGTAATGTTTTTGGTTTACTCACCCTTAGCAGGTGAGACCTCTTTCATTCCTCTTTTCTTCTTCCATTATCAACTTTTTTCTCACTTTTTCCCCTTAAATATTTTATCTCATTTTCCTATTCCTCATTCCTATTCTTATTCTTATTTCAGATTTTTAATCTTATTTTCTTCTATTTTCCCCCCTTATTTCTCTCTTTCTCTTTTTTAATTTGAAATAATATATTATTATATTATTTGTTTCAGATTGCATTTTGTGATAGATTTTAAAATGACTATTTACTTTTTACAGAATTGTGTATCACAATGCCTCGCTATCATTACTTCATCATGATACGATTCTATTGAAAGACAATGAACAATAATAACTTACTGCCCAGCCCTATTTCAGACATGGTTCCTAAGTATGAATTTTTGTCCCATTACTGATTTTTCTAGCTTTGAAGTGTTCATGTTTAACCTGTTGTTTGTGTGATTACGCGTGTGTGTGTGTGTGTGTGTGTGTGTGTGTGTGCTTGTGCAGCAGCTGACCTTAAACCAGGCAGTGTGTGTCTCCAGAGAGGAAAGCGCGTTGCAGGTAGCGCTCCTCCCTTCTCCTTGGGAAATCACAATGTCTTCAGGAATAACAACAGCAGGATCCAGGTCTACACACGGACGAGGATGGAAAAGAGAGAGAAAAATCAAGTTAAGCGCATGTATACTATTGGTAAAATGCCTAAGTGTAGCAATCATGGGCATTTAGTCCTTACAGTTGACAACCACACTGGTATTCCCTGTGACGTCCTCATAAGTGTCCAGGTCCAGGGTGATGCACTGGTACAATCCATTTTGTAGACGGGTCACATCCTTCAGCACCAGCACATTGGAGTCTGGAGTCATTTCAGCCTACAAACAGATAAATTAGACTGCTAAATACATATACTGACATACATACTATTCAATACAGTCTAGAAAGTAGGCCTATAGCATGCTATTTGAGTCACCCTTGGAGGATGGATGATGTGAGAGTTTCTTACCTCTCCATGTTTGAATGTGAAGGGTGGTTGAGGATTCCCATTGCCACGGCAGTGAAGCTCAACCGTGTCGCCTTCTTTGATTTTCCCCTTCGGTGACTCCACCCATACACTAATTTCCGTGGTGGGGTCTGAAACAGACATGAGAAATAAAACGGAAAGCAGAAAGTTGAACTCATTTTTATCATTTAGAGAGAGAGATGCTGATGGAGTGACTGTTTTCAACACGTGTGGGCATAAGCAATAGAACTTTTCTGTTTGGTTCACCGCCCACTGAGCAATTTTATGTCGATTAGCCGTTTAAAAGACTAAATGGTTTCTAGCGTCTAGACTAAAATTAGGTTACACAGGGTTTAAAAGTGAAAGTTTAATAGATGTCTACGATGAAATGAAATGAAAACATTATCTTGTACATATGAACTGGTGCATTTCTGAGATTTACAGCTGTTTTTTCATTGTTTAAATATGTACTAATGTATTTACTACTTGTTCTAAAACTGAGCAATGCACAGCCTAAAGGATCCTGGGAGCTAAAGCATAGACGGGATGTTGTGCTCAGTGGGCAGTAAGGCTAGTGTGATAGATAAATACCAGGCTTTATAAATGACTGTATGGATCTTGGTATTTGAGTCGTTAATGTCTAGATTCACAGTAGTCAGAACAATTGCTATCTGATATTTGAACGTAGGAAACTCACAGTGCAGGGTGATATTAATATGGTTGGTCTCTGTCATCCTGGTTCCTCCAGGAACAAAGTAGGTGATCTCGCAGTAGAACAGAGCATCTTTGTCTTCCTCCGCCACCCGTAAACTCAGCTCACTTTTAACTGAGAACAGACCCGTCGACTCCATGGTGATTAGGGACACCACACTCGCCACTGGAAGATACAAACAAACAAACACACACACAAGAGAGGGAGACAGAGGGAGGGAGAGAGGAAGACACGTTTAATGCTTAGACCGCATTCAAGCCACGGCAAGGCTACAATACAATCAGTTTCCATTTGTTGTCATGTGTTCTCACCATCATCAATGTTTTGTAATGGCATGTTTTCTCTGTACCAAGTGATGTTGGGCCTGGGGAAGCCATTTTTGACCTCACAGCTCCCAATCTGTAGAACAGGAGGAGAGGAGATGAGAGGAGAGGACAGGACAGGACAGGAGAGGAGAGGAGAGGAGGAAGAAAGAAGAAATTGAATTGCCATTCCGATACATAATCAGATTTAAAGTATAATATACATATGCTGTACAATGTAGAGTCTTACCTTAGATGGGATGTTGTTGCTGACCGAGATCCCCGTATGAACCCCTTCAATGGAAGGAGCCTCGGGCGTTACTGCAAAAGAAGTAAGATAAGTATGACTTCCAGCCTCTCGGGAGTCGTTGTATGAAAGTAAATCTTCATCTTGTATTGTTAGCATTGCCTTAGGCACGTTGGTTTTGTACTAGCCAGATCCCTCTGGTTGAACACAGGTTGAATCTTACCGAACACTCTGAGCTGTGTACGTCCCTCACCGATCCCATCTGTTAGGCTCTTGATCTGACAGATAAAGTCCAGTTCATCCTCCAGCTGTACATCTCTGATGGTTAACAGCAGCTCTCCTGTGGCTCCAGTACCATTTACGCTCATCCGGTCCGTGAATGGCGTGCCTCGTTCCACAACCTTCATGGTGGTGTCCTGGTAGTAGATGCGTTGCCTCTGGCCGGTCTGTGTCAGCTGCGGGGTCAGAGTTAAGACATATCAAACATCATACGCACGCAAACAACACACTTGTATGTGTGTGTCTGTGAGAGCATGCATATATACCAGTGCGCATGTATGTGTATGAGTGTGCAGGCTGTGAAACTCACATAAAACCAATATATCATCACGCCCCCGATGCCATCAGAGGATGTGAACATGCAGGTGATCTGAGCCGTGTCTCCCCTGAACACTTCCACTCTGTCCTCCATATTCACCTCCACACTGGCCCACACTAGAGAGAGAGAGAGAAAAAAGAAGTGGGTCATATGGTTGCTTGTATACAACACCTTTATCAGTATTGGTGTTGTATTTCCACCAAAACAGAGAAACAGTGTCTTTGTCTCCAGAGAGAAAATCCAGAGAGAGGGTGATATGACACAGCTGTCATATCATGGCTGTCTAAGATTAATACTCGGGCCTTTATTTGATAGTCACAGTGGAGAGAGATGGAAAAGATTGGGAGAAAGAGAAGAGGATGGCATGCCATAAATGTTCCAGGCCGGATTCAAAGGATGTCACAGTTACGTGGTATGCGCCTTAGCCAACTGAGCTTCCAAGACGCCGTCAAGGCTCTAACTGATGATTTTTTTATCACAACCAGAACCTCTCATGTTGAAATACGGCACACAAGCACACACCCTCAGACATTCTCCAGCCACAGAAACCTTCACACAAACCTAACAGGAAGGAAAAAAAAAACATGGTTAAAGAAAGCCATAATGGGCCAAAGGGAAGAGAGAGATGCTATGAGAGGAATGAGAAGCCCACCCATGTCCACATTAATGTGCTGCATTCCAGTATGTCACCCTCTCACAGGAAGAAAGGCTCAATTTACAGGCAGCATAGTAGCCCCACTGTTCCCTCTCTGTCTCCCTCTGAGGAATGAGTGGTTCTTCCCCTTCCTGGGTCTCTCGGCGTGACGCATCCTACTACAGGATGGACCCCCGATTGCTCTTCACATTTCACTGTTTCAATACATGTCTGAGAAGCTGCAGAAGGGCGTAGCCTGGAGGTAAAATCATTTGTACTTAACTGAACTTGGGGGAAAAAATCTTTAAAATTTGAGTTTTCTTAACACTCAAGCACCACCACACAACAAAAAGTCTCCACCATAACAACTCATTTAGTCTCATATTCCAGTTTCAATGCACTTTCACCTGTTTCAGGAATTTCCTAGAGACAAATATCAATAGCTTGAAACAAGGCAGAATAAGGGCACCACTATCACTAATATCAAAAAGTCAAGAAAAGTCTTGACCATTGATTTGCACCATAAACAAGTGAAATTATGTCACCCTGTTGGCAGATTTCTTTACTTGTTTTAAGAAAAATAGATTTTTAGATATTAGAGTCAATGCTAAAGTGTTCAGATGGATACTTTCGCAGTGGATAAGAGGAGAAATATCATTGTGTGCCTGACTCATCTGAACAAACAAGCTCCCTGCTGGCCAGCTAATAGTAAACATGTACTACACCCTTCCTACACCCTTGCTATTTGACCTGCATCTACAATAAACATGTCGCCCTCCCTAGTACCTCACGCTCTCCTCTTCACTCCCCCAAATCTTTCTCCCACTGTCTATCTCTCCATCTCCATCCCAACTCCTTCCTTCCATTCCTACTTCTTTATTTTCTCCCACCTGCCTCTATCTGTCCTGTGTGCCGCTGTTCACCGCTGGCTAATGGAGCTGGACGGATGCTTTCCTGTTAAAGAAATCCAATTAGCTTTTCTGGCAAAGACATTTCCTGGCCATTAGCAATGGGAGGACAATGCTGACTCCCTCGCTGCATCTAAGGACCTAAGGAAGGGTCATGGATGGGGAGGGGGTCAAAATATTTTTCTATTCTACTTTTCAATTTGTAGCTGGACCTGAGGGAATCTTAATCAAATCTCATTGGTTCTTCGACCAATATTCATCTCCCCATTGCATCTATCTTGTATGTATACAGTCGATCAGTGAAGTTGGCACTCCAAGGCCTCAGATCAATGCTTTCTGCTGATGAGAAAGCAGATATTGCAGTCCATGCAGATTGGATAACAGCCATAAATCTGTATGACAGATAGATCAAGCTAGAGCCAAGCAAGCCCTCCAATAGTGGCTCACTGGGAACGCTGAACCTCAACAGCTTTATGAGTTCCCTCTAGCAAACAATATCCTTTCCCCTGAAGAGTGTGAAGTTGACCCCGACAGAGCAACTCCACATGGTGTGTGTGTGATTTCCCCAAGAAGGGAATGTGTTCCACCCACTGTAGTGAATATCTGTCCCAGGTGGTCCCTGAAGGGGGGAGAGGGGAGGAGAGGAGAGGGTCTTGCTATCCTAGGGAGGGGAGTCACTACTTGACCTCCACGCGGTGCTACTGCAGCGATGTGGATGGAAGTCAGGGCTTTGTGTGTGTATGTGTTTGTACGATTGCTGCAACAAAACATTGCTGGCTTAACATCTGGTGAAAGGATTTCCACACCGCAGAGAGAGAGAGAGAGAGAGGGCAAACCTTATTTCAGAACCAGCATTGTTTAAAGGCGCAGAAAACACACAGAAACAGAAAAATACCAGAGAAACACACCAGTTTCAGATGATAATTGGCTCTGATGTAGATAGCTAATTGAGTCTGGGACACAAGCACAGCAGTGATGACTGTGTTGACAGGCTCCTCAGACAGAGACAGCAGCTTCAAAGAGCTCCAGTCACTACGCAGCTCTAACAAGGCAGCTACTGTTGATGTGATTGTCTAACAACAGTCAAGGCTGGAAGTGATCCCTAAACAGACACAAAAGTCATGGTTCAGCTGTTCATAAAACAACTCAACACACAAAGAAAGTGGGTTATATTCAAAGGCATGACAAAACTAGGTGCACTTAGAGATAAGACAAAATAAGCCTCCCATGAAAGAGAGTAGAGGCAGATGGGATAAGGTCTCAATCTCAAGGGGAAACCATATCAAAGACATTGCGTATCCTGACAAAAGGCTCTGATTTCGCTGTAGACATAACAACCACTGTCTGTCTGTAGAGAGATGACAACGTCTGGTTTTGTGCTTCTGTCTCTCCTTATGCACACCTATGAAACCTCTTTTCATTTATTCCTCTTTGTATAAGAATAGAAAAGTAAAAGAGTGTATTTTAGAACATATATGGGACCAATGTATAGTTCAAACACACACATTAAGCATCCCTCTGACAGGTACAGTGGATGGATGAGATATGGCATATGGTAGTTCAAAGGCTGGAATGTGTTTTGAATCTCTAACCATGAAGGTCTAGTTGACACGCTGCAGTCTACCTGCCCTCCCTCCGTCTGCTCTGGCAGCTGGCCCAGACAGCAGATGGTCGTTGCTGGAGGAGAGGAGAGGAAAAGAAGTCCACCTTCAACACTACGTGGCAAACCAAATAACCGCTCTGTACTCTTTTCACCAGTCGTTTAACAAGGTGGTGTCCTGCTGGCCCAGTTAGCTAAGGTGCATATCATGTGCCTGCGATGTCTTGGGTTCGAATCCAGCCTGGGACTTTTGCAGCATGTCATCCGCCCACTTTCCCCACCTCCCCTCTCTGCAATAACATCATGCTTTGAAAAAACTACAAAATCATTTCACTCGACTTTGCAATCACTCACTATCCTTTAGCAGACTTTAACTGGTGTTGCACCTGACAAGGCATTGCTTTACATTACATTACATTACTATGACCAGGCACACCACTGGTCTTTGAGGAACAGTGCCTACTCGTATTTTCACCGAGACAAATTCCAGATCAAAGCAGTTGCAGCTGAAACACACACACACACACACACACACAAAACCAGGGATCATTCAAGCAGGGTGTCTGGGAGCTGTGAGGTGGGACGAGCCCATCAGAAGTGCAAGGGAATCAAGTATACACACACAAACACACACGCACACATACACACACACTCATACCAAGTCTTTTAGCCTTACTAATCCCTGGGGCAAGTGACTCGTGATCATGACCCAGAGATATACGTTACTTTACAACTGTCCCACGACAACGAGCACATGGCACACATCCCACATGAATGGAGCACTACTTTCCTCCCAGTTGTCTTAATGATTCAGAGACGGCTTTTCTGCTCTCTCTCTCTCTAAAGGCAGACATGGGGAACTGTCTATACCAGAATCCATTCATCTAAAAGACAGAGCGGGCAGTTTTGTTTGCATTACAGAGTGTCCTTATGAAATCTGTTTCAACCATCACTCGTTTAGATTCAAAGGTAGTGTATTAATATTTACATACCAAGGATTCCCCGGCTAAGGGGCTCTGTCATGTTCTCGAAGGAAAAGACTGACAATCTACTGAAATAGCACATAAGAGGATGAGCATGAATACTATATTAAAAAGGAGGAAAGGAGAATAGAGAAAGAAAGGCAGCAGAGTTTCCGTGTGTGTGTGTGTGTGTGTGTGTGTGTGTGTGTGTTTTCAGTCATGAACCAATTACTTGCCATCGCCAATTAGCTTATCCTATAAGGTAAGAGCTTTGCTGAGCAACAGTTTGAGCATAGAGGCAAAAAAAAACGTGGACTGAGAAATAGCATACCATAATAATATTTCCATTCATACCCCACGGTAGAATGAAGTGGCAGCTCAGTGACATGTTTCCAGCCTTGACACATCTAAGAATAACAATGGCCTATCAAGCTCGTTTGCTTACATGATACGGCAGAATTGCAGTGCACTGACCCGACCGGCACCA
>OOFE01021425.1:0-18963 GCA_900323365.1 Monocentris japonica | reverse complement strand
GCGTAAAGCTGGTCCAGGAACAGAAGAGAAGTCACTGAACGAGGAAGTGACGTCCTAACTGAAGACCCGCCTTGATGAGAGGACTGACAGATTGCATTTTTATTTTCATTGTGACACTAAAAGAGCGTGGTGACATGTAAATGTAAATGCAACAGACTGGGGGCGCTGTTTCGCTGTATAGCAGGTTAAGTCTTTGAAAATGAAATGTCAAATGCTGTTTTCATTTTCATTTTCACATTGTTAGAGAATTGCATTTTCATTTTCATTGTGACTTAAATATTGCTTGCGTAAAGGGAAAATCAGGTTACATTGTTTATATTGCATTTTCATTTTCAAATTTGGATTAACATTTGAATATTGTCCACTGTACAGCGGGGTACGACTTTGAAAATGAAATGTCAAACAGCTTTTCCATTTTCATTTTAATGGTCATAGAACGCCCATACCAGTATGTGGAAATGAAAATGGAAATTGGATTATAGCATTTTCATTTTAATTTCTACTCAAATAACACATACATATGTGGAAAATTATCATGTTATAGTGGAATTACATTTTCATGTTTACATTATCATTTTAATAAAGTCCCCTATGGGCTTCCATATATAACGTCCATCAGTTTGATACTACTTACTAAGATGCATACGATACATTTTTGTCATATATGTATATCAACCATATCCCTGGGTACAACTTTTACATTATTTGCCCAAATGAAGACCATAAGCGATAATAAAAGTCAATGAATGTGTATTTATCTAGAAGGTGATGCTGCCGGACCGAGGTGATGCAACCGGCCGAGGAGGGGGCAGAGGATCCGGCTGAGCCAACACAGTTGACATCCGAAACCGATGCTGCCTGCTGTATGAAGTTGTGGGATTAGCAAACACAGATGCATTTCCATCGGACCTTTAACGATTTATCAAGCCGAAAACACAGAAGAAACTCAGGTATGAGTATATTATGCGCTAGCAAGCATCTCAGAGAGAGTAACGTCACTGTCTTTCTTCGCTGGCTCGGTTAACGTGACATTGTTAGCCGAACGCTAGCCTCAGCAGACCGAGGTTAGCTTGACTTTACCATAGCTTAGTGACAACCAAATTAACTAACAGAAAAGGAGCAAATATACCAAGTCTAGAGTTAAGTTAGCCGTATAGATTCACTTTGTACATGTTCTTTGTTTTAACTAGCGTTGGTTTTTGACCCTCAACCCAGATTTTAGCAACTGTCAAGTTAGCAGCAATCGTTTGGACCCCTACACTGTTTGCTTTTCAAAATAAAATTCATCATGTGAGGAATAAGTTCTTACTTCTTTGAGTTGAGTTCAAGGGATGTGTTGACATGTGTCCAACGTCATTCTTATTTGGATATGAATTAATAGCTTGTTTTCTGCAATTTTATGGAAGTGGTGCTTGCCCTTCATGCAGATTCATTATTTATGGGCAACAGTATCTGATAATATTTATAGTGTTTGAAAAACCCATCAGCGTTCATCATGGGAAATTTGGGACCTGTCAAATTCACAGACAAGTATGCGTTGAAACCGCACAGGTTGCATTGTTGTGGGTGTGTCTCAAAACTTTTTGAAGCAGTCTCATTGGCTGATGAAGTCCTGCTGAAATTAGATCTGCATGTGTGAGGTGGACAAACGTAGGCAAAGTTAGTACTTGGTATTGAGAGGGGTTTGTTTGTACCCAGCCAGGGACTGTACTCAGCCAGGGATAACCCCAACCCCACCCCCTGTACCTTACCTGATATAGGGTTCATACCCCCCCACCAAACACTGATCCATCTGATGAATACGCTGTAGATTTATGTCTGTGTAGCCTGATGTCTGCTATGGTGTTCATTTGGTGTTTTTTCTGTCATTCTTATAACATCTGAATTGGGCTTTAATGAGAATGGCACAAGGGATAGTAACATCTTATCCTGTGTATTGTTGAATTTATGTCCAGTATTGATAGGTTTTACCATATAGAAGTCATACAAATATGTTTACAGCTCATCGGAAATATGATTTAATGTTGATGTCTCTTTAATGGGCTAGTTTGATGCTTTTATTTTGAATGCGGAATTTCCAACCAGGAAGTGAAATTGCTGCAAGCCCCCCGCTAGCTTGACGGAAAAGCTGTAGCTAACCAGCTAGGTTATCTACCTGGTTGGCTATAGTTAATTACTTTCTAACAAGCTAGCAATATCGTTCGTTTGCTACTGAAAGTAGTCTGCTTTGTCTGAAAATTTTGGCTGGCCAAGTGTGTACACTGTGTGTGGTTGTGTAATTGAATGACACGTGCTAACGTTAGCACTGATGCTGCTAATGTAGGTGTTGCCAAGAACAATGTCAGTTTGTCAGTCCCTTGACAGGTAAGTCAACATTGAACTGATGTTACAACCTGTCGGTGTCTTCTTTAGTCTAGTCTAATGGGATTTGATCTGGCCCCAAACGCACACTATTACAGAGCTGTATATATTTTCTCTCTGTCACACACGCGCACAGTCAATTCAGTTGAAATCACTTTCTGTTTTTTAACTGTTCTTTCCAAACTATTCCAGGAAAAGTTAGGAAAGAACAGTATTTCACAGCCTGCACTTTAGACTGATGTCCAGGAAATGTGTCTTATGTAATATTCTTACTTGTCTCTGTCTGGTCTTTGGATTGCTTTTCGAAAAATGTCCGAGTGAAAACTCTCCACTTCTCGGAACTTTACCTCAATGTGGCATTGAACAAGGGGGAGGAAAGAAAATGTGATTCCAAGCTAAACCCGTAGGCCAGGACCTTAGAATAGAATGGGTTTGATTAGGTATGAAGGATTACACGTTTTGGCGTTGATGTGTTGACAATTATGCCAAATAAATTCAATTTACCACTGTGCAACCAGAAGAATGGTACCAGTTACATCCCTGTGTTCATGATTCATTCAATTCTCAACAGTGCATGGCATGACACAGCTTCAGCACACTGTATGCTTAGTGGATGGTGCAAGCTAACTTACAAATGCACCATAGCACACTAAATACCTAATTCAGAGGTGAAACCGCTACCAATGTTCTTACTGTGTAATGTCAGGGTGATCAAAGAGCTCATTTACCAGAAAGCCAACCTGTGTTCAGTAGCCCATCTGTTACTATTCTGAACGCTGTTAGCCACTTAAAGCTCAAATGTTGGATATTGCAAGTCAATTTAACATGGTATTTAATTTACTGATCCTTCATGTTATTGATGTTAAAAGCATAAAAATATTTAAAATTGTTGCCACATTTACTGTCATCCTGTTGATTGTGATAAGCTTCCAGGGCTGGGGATAGGCTAGGCCTGTTTCTTGAAATGATGTCTGCCATTAAGTGTTAACACAGTAGCTTGTGACCGCAGGCTGCTTAATAAAAGATGGCTTGACTGATTCTTTGCTAGGCTTGCATTTTGTTGCTGAGGGATATTTTGGCAAATGAAATTTAAGGGTTTGACAGTGTCTGCTCTGTCTCAAGCATACTGGTGCCTGCTTGTCCCTGTACACACATTTAACCATGTATGGTTTACTCTTTTCTCTTTTTTCCACTGGAGACGCCACCACAGGAAGCTGATGTTATGGCAAGGAAGTGCCTCCCTGCAGTTAAAGCAGGAATAAGGAAGGAGAGCAGGGAGGGGGTATTTGAGTGACTAGACTCCCACCCCCACCCCTCTCTCTTCCCAGGCCTATCTAGGCTTTTTCTCAGTCTTATGCTTTTGTTCAGCTGACAGTAAAGGAACACTATGCACACTTGTTCCTTTGGTCAGCCTTGGATCAGATCCATTGCATTCATTAACACTGAAATCAAATACTGTAGCTCTATTTAATTTGAATCAGGACCAGTGTTGTTGGCCTCTGGCCTAGTCGAGAGCAGCCTGCGTTCTACAACCCAGCTCTTTCGTTCATCAGGCTTCCCACAGTCATGGAAGTCCTGGAAAAGTCAGGGAATTCAAAAAAGTTATGGAAAATGGAACATGTGCATATTGTTTAGGAAATGTCATTGAAATTTGTTGATAATCTTTTTTTCCCAACCATTGAGTAATAACTCAAATCAGAAAATTCCTGATGGCATTAGTCCAAAGTGATAGTTGTAGCCAGCCAGAAATAAGACCTAGTACATTCAGATCAGCTATTCAACGTAAAAATATGACATTTGCAATACAGACTATGGCTCAAATATTGGCACGTAAATTGTGCTATGTCATGGAAAAGCCTTGAAAAGTCATGGAACCTGATTAGCAAAAATAGGTAGGAACCCTGATTCATGGCTAGGTTGAGGTTGTGTCTTGATATATGCTTTGTCATGTTTTGCAGAAAGTAATTCTGTTTACAACCTCCTAGCTCTTACAACATAGTCTTTTTAAATTCTTTTTAAATTCCTGTGGTTGGAAAGCTGTTAGCTCTAAGTTGGAGATTCTAAATGTTAGCTAGGCAAACATTATCTTCCTGCTCGGTAGATTTGTGCTGTGAATCACTGTGATTTAAGAACCAAACAGCAATCTCTGTTTAGTCAAACTGTTTTCTTTGAAAGTTTTCTTTTTCTGTGCTTTTTAAAACTAGATTTAAGTGACATTTTTAACATGAACACATCAGCATGACTTCATGAACAGCCACCCCAATCAGGAGTCACCAATAAAGTTTTTCTGAATTTTTAAACATCAAAACATAGAAATTATGCTCTTTCTTGAAAGGTTTAACACTGCACACAATAAATACTATCTAATAAATACTATTAATAATATATATGTCATATATATAATATATACTTCTAATAAACACTACCTGTGATGCATTACTGAAGTTAGTATAAACCATATGTTACATTTGGCATCTCCATGAAGATCCAGTTGCTAATCTTAGTTCAATTACTGTTCCTGCTCTCATGTGGTGTATCCATGACCATGCCTTAAATGGTACACATTGACAATGAAAATGCTTGCTTGCCTGAGTTAACCAACCTCCTGCAGTATCTAGTGTCCATACAGTTTTAGAGAATAGGAGAATGGAGTGAAAGGCTGCTGACTCTCTACTCTCTACTCCCCTCTGCTCCCATGCCTATTCAGAGCCAATGAAATGAGACGCCCCCTAGCTAGCTGCTCCGTGTTTGAGAGATCTGCTTTGACACACATTCAGCTGTTCTGAAAACTGCCTTTTAGGTTTTGAGTGCACATGCCCATGTTCCCTACAAAATTAAAGCATTTCTTTTATATATGTGATATGTGGGATATGTGTATGCGATGAGGTGGGGATGTAACACAAGCAAAGGTTATGATGAGTTAAATTTGAAGCTATAATGTCATGAGTGCACGGTTTGAGATGAGCGTTAGTCCATTAAAGCAGCTTGTGTTGTCCTTGAATTCTGTAAAATGTAGGTTTTATTTCTAGTAAAATATTTAATTGTTAATGACATACTATAAAAGGCTGAGTTGGAGGAGTTAGCAAGATGGCAAACGGTATGTGGTTAGAAGCTGCAGTGCTGTTGAACATTTTTACTGTACTTCACTTTGGTTTTTTTATGCCCAAAAGGTTTCATGTTTCACTCTGTATTGTGAAAAAATAAATGCACACCAGGTTTGGAGAGGTGCTGACCATGGTAGACTAAAAGACAAAAGATTGCCAATAGCTTCAGTGCATTAATCATTTTTTAAGGCTTTTGACAAATAATGTCTTCATCAGGGCAAAATGCAATGCTAATAGTTCAGCGTATGACTTGAGAAAACAAAATGTAGTCCAGACAAAAGGGGAGGGACATGACCTAATGGCTGCAAATAGAAATACAGAATAGGGATGAAGTTCTATAGATGCATATAAAAAGTACATCTAGGAAAACTTTAAATTAGCCAAGGATAAGACTTAATACAAAGTGAAAGAAAAGATTTCAAATTACGATGGATAATCAAACCACTGGGGACAAGAGTGTTGAGGGTGTTAATCAATCCAATATCCCTCTCTGCTCAAAAGGAGTCTGTCAAAATCCAATTTCAGCGAGGGCTCTGAATAAAAAGTACCTCTCCACCACAGGAGCCACAGGACTGCAGTGCACAGCAGAACCTTGCCAGCTGAGACACATTAGTTGCTGTTTCCTCTACATAATCTGGAGGGAAGATGCAAGGGGAGACAATATTGTCACAAGCGTTTATAATTTAGGATACAACACATGCATCGAGATTCTGACATGTGACTGATGAAGTGAGCTTGTGCCAGTTTGAACCCCTGGACCCACCGGGAGAATCCGGGCGGCAGAAGTTAATGAGACATGCTCTTCCCTTTTTGAACAAGACATTTAACCCCCATCCATTCCACTGGAGCTGCTTAGCGGCCAACAGTACACGGCTGTGAATGTGCCAGGGAGCTCCCAGGTAACCATCCAACCCTCTGTAACAGCCTCGCCAGACAGTTGCTGTAAATAAAAATGTGTTCTGCAACTTGCCTGGTTAATTAAGGCTTCAAGAAGTTGTGCCGTCTCTTGCTGGCAACACTTTGTACCTAGAACGTAAACTTAAACCCCTAATTTTTACTGCCTGTAACAATATTATCTCTCCTCCTGGAATCTTCTCTGCCAATCAGCCACAAAGTAGAGGAGAAAGAAGGCTATAAGAAGTTGTTAAAAAGCCCTGGAGTATTTTCATAATTCTGTAAGTTGAGAAAGAACCAAGACAACGAGATAGACAGCCGTGTTGTTGTGATTTCTCTAATGGAGTAACTGTACTCTGTAACTGTAGCATGGTGCCTATGGTTGAAATGTGGCCTCACTGTTGGCTTTGTTTGCGTTTTGATTGATTTGCTGAACTTTTGATCAGACATCTAAACACAGGTACT
Organism: Monocentris japonica; assembly: GCA_900323365.1. NCBI lineage: Eukaryota > Metazoa > Chordata > Actinopteri > Trachichthyiformes > Monocentridae > Monocentris > Monocentris japonica. The sequence continues at coordinate 12,139 of OOFE01021425.1, read as the reverse complement.
ACATGTATTTTGGTGATGTAAAATGTTTACTTATTGATAATCTTTGGAAATATTGAAGTAATCATGTCATGATGAGTTCTGCAAGTTGAAAATTGCAGATTTTTCCAGTTCACCCAAGTATCCCTTGAGCAAATAAATTGTGTCTTGGTGGTTTGGTCATATAGATTAGGCTTAGCTAAACACTTTTTGAGCAAGCATCTATGTCACCGGAGACCAACATTGCGCTGACAGAAATCATAAGTCATATAAATGTCTTCTTGGCAGAGAAAAATGAATCACTTAGAAAACTGCATTGCAGTGAGAGATTTGATGCAGGACGACAGATTTAAGGTAACACCTGCGCCTAGCAAACACAGGTGAAACCTATTAGAAAAGTATTTGATTTTAAATTAAATGCAGTTGTGGTTTACCAGCAGGTTATGTTGGATTCACTGGGAGTATCAGGAGAGGAACAGGCAGTGGATGTGGTGCTCAGATGAGGGCTATTTTAGTCAGATCTCCCCCTGCTCCGGCAATATCAAATTTTAAATATCGCCCCATTTTTGAAGTGTGTACTTATCTAGCTGAGCCCCGAAGAAAGGTTTCAGTCATTAAATTGTCTGAACATTTTGCTCCTGCTGTATTAGTAGGCTTCTCACTGTGTTCTTTTTGAAGTCTAATTTACTACTGATATCTGATGATTTTATTTATTTCCAAACCAGAACAACAGACTTCACAGGAAAACAACAGACCAAAGGCTCAGAGATTGATTGTAGCTAGGTTTCCTGTGTGAAATAAATCACTTCAGCTCACTTTTTCCTCTTAAGAGCCTGAGTGCAAAAACAATGTCACAAGTCTGTGCTAAAGTGCTTATTCTTTGCCTCCAGTTCTGCCCCAAATCACTTTTCCTGCTATCATGGCATCAAGTCAGGTTGTCCTCAGACCCGGACGAAAAATGTGAGCCATATTGAACAATGATTCCTGCTTTTTTATGTGCGAATCAGATGCTGTTTTGGTTTTGTTATTTGGTTACAACCACACATTATCAGCAAAGTTTCGCCACAACCATTGCTAAATGAATGGAGTTTTGGAGAAATGGCAACAGTTAACTAACAAAGTTATAGATGCTTCAATTGAAGTTGTTTGAGTAAGTTTTTTTTTTTGAATAAGAAAATCATCTGTTACCAATCAAATACAGATTTTTGAAATATAGCCCACCTAAAGTATGTTCAAGAATTTCCCCCTATTAAATTCTTGCTATTCAATGGAATCCTTTCTGGGCAAGTTATTGAGTTGTTTGAACAGAATAATGCTTACTGTGAATTGGTGTGAGTACATCTTGCAACAATATATGGCACTGAATGTTTTTTTTGGAGAGAGGGAATGTAACACGACACACTGCTCACTAACAGCCTAACAGGTTTGCATTTGCTTCACAAAATCAGATTGCAGCATTAGGGCAGGCCGATCGTCACAATGGCTTGGAATGAATGAAATGAAAGAATCTCTTTCATTAGTTTTCAAATTGTTCTGCTGATTATCCCACACAATGATAGAGAAAGGCTTTCTTTCCCCACTTTGTCTGAAGGAGTAGATAGTAAGCAGAAGGTCGTCTTTACTGAGCTCGGCATTTCTGTTCCATGTTCTTTTTACAAATAAATACATAAATAAATAAATACCATTGACTGAGTCAATATTGTAAATAAGGAAATGAGAGGCAGAAATGCAGTTGATTGCATTTTTATTGACTTTTTAACCTGCTGGATATGAACAGAGATGACCACCCACATAGATTAAACAAAATCTTTATCAGTGTCCGCGTTGTTACAACTGACATCAGAGTGAAACCCCAGAGCTGTGTGGCTGGACTGGAACATAATAAACCCATGACGGCCATCTAGTGGAGGTACTGGTTGGCAGCCTCTCTGTGTTGCCTCTGCATTGGTTTAGCTGCAGTGGTTCCCCACAGCTGGTAAATTCAGTGAAATTCATCAAAATAAAATAATTATATTTGTGATTGGAGCACAATTGTCCATATATCATTAAACATCAAAATAAAAGCCATTCTAATACTGCAACACCTACTGGAAGTGATCCTGGTCCATGGGTTCAGGAGAGATTCTGGGTCTCAGAACCAAAATTCCTTCCACACAGGAAACACTGCTGTAGCTAATCAGTGAGACACAGAGGAAGAAGCGCTTCTAGACGTTTACAGCTATTGGGTCCGGTCTCTGAGTTTTCTAGTGTTATGGAAATGGCCTGTGGAAAGAATTATTTTTCCATGGAAAACTGGAGCTATCACTCTGTGCACTGACATATGTTACCTTTCTCCTCCCTCCTTGTGCGCAGATTGAGTTGTAAATGTATCGGCAGCAGAGAGCCCAGTATGAAGAAGACAGTCCGGCCAGCGGTGAGTAAGGTGAGTGGAGAGCGAGGGAAGGCAGAGACTACGGCTGCAGTAGGTACCGGAAAGCCTGCAGCCAAGACCACCACCACAGCACCTCTTTCTAAGGTAAAACTCAGCAACTGATATGCAACACAATCTATTGGAGCTATTTTATTATGTTTGAATTTTTTCTCTTTGAATTGTGACTTGAATTGATTGAATTTGTGTTCTTCTAGGTTAAAAGCAATGATGATTTGTTAGCAGCAATGGCGGGAGGGGCTCCTACATCTAGTAGTGCTGTCACCAAGACCAAGAGAACCACCTCAACTGGGACCAATGCTAGCAACCCAGACAGCAAGCCAAAGACAACATCAGGTATTCCTGTTAATTCATGTAAAAACATTAATTTTATCCTGTGTGCTGTTGTTACATTTGTCTTTCTTCCCCTACCAGGTACCTCAGCCAAGCGTACGACGTCCTCAACTTCCAAGGAGCCAAACTCATCGCGAGACCGTCTGCGGACATCCCGGACTTCAGTCAGTAAGAAGCAGTTGGTGTCAGGGGCTGTGCAGGGAGATGTGGCCTCAGGGAAGCGTTCTCGAAGCCAGCTCGTGGCAGAGTCTGAGAGCCGTATGAGCAAGTCTAAATCAGATGGCCAGATCAGTGACAAGGTGGCTCTTGAGGCCAAGGTCAAAGACCTGCTGGGTTTGGCTAAGAGCAAAGATGTGGAGATCCTGCACCTCCGCAGTGAGTTGAGGGACATGAGGGCCCAGCTTGGCCTGGGAGGGGAGGAGGTATCCCTACAGGAAGGATCTGGGGAGGAAGAGAAACCTCAGGTTTCAGCCATCACAGCAGCTGATGTGGAGTCCACCTTGCTTCTACTGCAGGAGCAGAACCAGGCGATCAGAGAGGAGCTCAACCTGCTGAAGAGTGAGAACCGCATGCTGAAAGACCGGCTCAATGCACTGGGCTTCTCCTTGGAGCAGAGATTGGACGCCACTGACAAGCTGTTCAGCTACCCCTCCCTTAGCCCAGACCTGGCAGCCGGTAGCGGGCAAAGTGACGGTGGGGGCACAGGTACACTGACCTCCTCAGTGGAAGGCTCTGCCCCAGGATCTTTAGAGGATCTGCTGACGGGTCACCAGCATGGAGGCTCAGCGGACAACCTAGATAGTGAATCCAGTGAGGTCTACCAGGCTGTCACCTCCAGTGATGATGCTCTGGATGCCCCTTCTGGAGCCTCCTCTTCCTCTGAGTCAGAGAGTGCACCCAGCAGAGATCGTTCACGTAGGGGCAGCAGTGGCAATGCCAGTGAGGTATCAGTGGCCTGTTTGACAGAGCGCATCCACCAGATGGAAGAGAACCAGCACAGCACTGCTGAGGAGCTCCAGGCCACACTACAGGAGCTGGCTGACCTGCAGCAAATCACCCAGGAGCTTAATGGGGAGAACGAGCGGCTAGGCGAGGAGAAGGTCATCCTCATGGACTCCCTGTGCCAGCAGAGCGACAAGCTGGAGCTTTATGGCCGACAGATCGAGTACCTACGCTCTTTGCTGGACGAGCACCATCTGTCCTATGTGCTGGAAGAGGACATCAAGAGCGGCCGCTACATGGAGCTGGAGCAGCGCTACGTGGACCTGGCAGATAACGCCCGATTTGAGAGAGAGCAGCTTCTGGGGGTACAACAGCACCTCTCCAACACACTGAAGATGGCTGAGCAGGACAATGCTGAGGCCCAGGAGATGATTGGAGCACTGAAGGAGAGGAACCACCACATGGAGCGCATCATGGAGTCAGAGAGACAGGACCGGGCAGCCATGGTTGCCGCCCTAGAAGAGTACAAGGTGGCAGTGAGCAGTGACCAGGCGGAGCTGAGCCGCTGCAGAGCCCAGCTGGACCAGGAAAGGCAGAAGGTGGCCGAGCTATACTCTATTCACAATGCTGGGGACAAAAATGATATCTGCCAGCTGCTGGAAGGAGTGCGGCTAGACAAAGAGGAGGCTGAGGCCAAGGCTGCTAAGATGCAGGAGGAGCTGGGACACACCCGCAACGATGTCACCAGATTGCAGGACACTCTCAGTAAGGTTAGTTCAGTCCAGTGCCCTTTATTTGATCAAAGTGTGGATTGGCAGAAAAAAACCCACCAACTCTGGATTACTATGACTATTAAGGTCTATCTTCTCACGTTAAGCTTTGTAAGCTTTAAATGTTCACAGTATCAAGAGGCTAGAAGTTAAGAGTGCAGCACATGAGTTGTCAATACTCATACTTTTATAGCAACAGCAGAAGCCATGACCATTGCTTCCCACATAACTCTGCATACAAAAATCATTCTTTATACTCTATCATCACAATTCTGTATGTCCTACATGCACACATGATACTTAGGTATAAATTATGATCTGAAATTGTTTACACTGATGAAGCTTGGGTATTCATGTTACACATTAGTCAGCTAAGTACCATGTTATGCTTGTTAATAATCTGATGGAGGGAACCCTTCTTCCTGTGTGTGAAGCTCGATAGGGAATACAGAGACTTCCAAGAGCAGGTGCAGCAGCAGATGGCAGAGCAGGAGCGAGGGCTGGAGAAGCAGCGTGTGGAGCTGCAGCAAAAGGAGACAGAGATTGCTGATATGAAGGAGACCATCTTTGAATTGGAGGATGAGGTGGAGCAACACCGAGCTGTCAAACTCCACGACAACCTCATAATCACTGACCTTGAGAGTAAGTGGGCTGGATACACACTGTACCACCAGGGTGCAGAAGTTAACACTATGCTATGAGATACATAGCTGGTAAGCTTGCCCACTTTCCAATTTACTTTGGCAGGCAACCAGCAATTATGTAGTGATCCTGGTCTATTGGAAAGATCATATTTGGCTGGTAAAGCAGTGAAAAGTGACAGCAGGTTTCCTGCCCTGTGCATGATGGCTTATGATATCCCATATTGGGATTACATATTGTAATCTCCTGCCATAAAGTGTCTGTGTCAAACTTCCTCTATACAGAAATAAAAATGGCAAACAATCTGCAGTTGTGTGGTAACAAGACAATTTCCATATTAAATGGTATGATATACTCTATTTTTATACAGTTAGTTACCCAACAACCTCCATTTAGAACTGGTACTGCGTTTGTCTTCAACAGAGTTTCTTTAAATGAGCACCTGTTGTTTCATAACTCAGTGCTGGGGTCAGTGGGTCTGAATAATGAAAGGCTCTTATGCTCACATTGTGTTTATGATCTAATCCAAGCCAAAGTGTGTATGAAAGTATGAACAGTTGATTTTGATTTTTATACATTTTTATGAATGAGGCCAAGAGGCTCTTGAAATGTTTTAAATAAAAGACCATCCTGCTCTCTCCCTGCACTTGTTCACATGGACCCCACCGTGTGTTTACTTCCTCTCACAGATTCTGTGAAGAAGCTGCAGGACCAGAAGCACGACATGGAGAGGGAGATTAAGATTCTTCACCGGAGACTGAGGGTAAGAGGGCTACAGCAGGCCACTGGGCCATCTGAGTACTGGAATTGTCCCAGTCAGACCTGGGTCAAATAGCATTTGCAAACAATTCTTGATTTTAATTTGGTTGGTGTACCACATGGGAGGGACCTGCCACATAAGACAATACAATGAACCAGAACATTTAGACAACCTCAGCAAAATGTTTGAAATGCAATTTAGTATCATTTTCTGTGGCTGACAGTTTACCTGACATTTCTTTGAATTGTCTTGGTGTGGTAAACTTCACCCGTCTGGTACTCAATGCAGGTTAAAAGAAATGCAAAAACATTTTTTTTGCAAATATTCTTTGACTCAGGTCTGGTCTGTTGCTGCTGGAGTCACTGGAAGACAAAGTAATCTTTATCTCAATGATTTGATCTATCATTTATCCTAAATCATGTTAATCTCTCAGCTGTTGTCTCATTGTATGTGTGTATGTGCAGGAGGAGTCGTTGGAGTGGCGACAGTTCCAGGCTGATCTGCAGACTGCTGTGGTCATCGCTAATGACATCAAGTCGGAAGCGCAGGAGGAGATTGGAGACCTGCGGCGCCGGCTGCAGGAAGCCCAGGAGAAGAACGAGAAGCTGAGCAAGGAACTGGACGAGGTCAAGAGCCGCAAGTAAGACCCACAGAGAGATATCCAAGTTTGGACGAGCTCCAGCGGTTACACTGACCTCAACTGTCTGTGTTTGTTTCTCGACAAAATGAGGGAAGATTAAGCTTTGCTTATTTGATTATGATCAACTCTCAGTAGCAGTGTTTCCATGGATTTAATTTAGCTGTGGTGGCCACCACGTGGGAAAATTGCCCTCACAGCTAGAAAAATGGAAATTGCATTGAAAAATTATCATCTGGTCTTATTGCTCAGCCCTCCAACCAATAAATAATAATTACAATTACAGCATAACTGCCCATATAACATGATAGGAATACCTAAAGAAGAGCTATTCCTAAACTGCAACACCTACTGAAATGGCACCAAAAAAAACACCCCACAGGGCTTGAAAAAATTCACACTACTACACTACTCAGGAGTATCTGAAGACAGCTTCTACACACATTGGTTATTATTGTACCCTAATCTTCAGCGTCTTTATTGCTCCCTGTTTTAAGAGTGGTGCATTGTGCATTGCTGATTTTTCTACCGTGGGCCTTTTCCAACATACTGTCATCCAGTTTCCATTTTAGCGCTAATAAAGTTGGCAAATCTGAATCTTGGCATCTAGAGTCAGACTCCTCAGGATGTCACTGGGTGCATTTGTTGAGAGTTATTGCCACATGTTAGTGTGGATATGAATCATATCATTTGAAAATAAGTGACTAAAGCTACTATTACAACAGCTCGACAGCACAACATTTTAACAGATTACAGGAATACAGTAAGGACAGTAGGTAATTTAATGATACTGAATGATGAACTCCAGGTATCATTTTTTCCAAAATGGATGTAGAATGTTTTAAATGAACCCTAGTATTGAATATGTTTTCTGTTGTTCCCCAGGCAGGAGGAGGAGAGAGGCAGGGTGTATAACTACATGAATGCTGTGGAGAGGGACCTGGCAGCGCTGCGACAGGGAATGGGTCTCAGTCGGCGTTCCTCCACCTCCTCTGAGCCCTCACCCACCGTCAAAACACTCATCAAGAGCTTCGACAGTGCCTCACAAGGTACCCCGCAATGCGAGTGTAAGATGCCCCACTTTCCTCACTTTAGTACTTTTTATGATACTTTTTATTGGTTATGAATGTGTTTTGCTGCTCGAAATAATTGTCTGCAGTAACTTGCTTTCAAATTGCTAAATTATTTTAAATCCCCAGACTGAACAGAAATTCGACGATGGAAAAATCACATGATTATTTACTGTTTCCACTGCTATGTGTTTGACCCATATTCAGAGACTCTCAGGGCTTATTTATGAAAATGCTTTAAAGACTTCATCATATGATCATTTCAGAGTCTGGTAAAAATCAAATGAAAAAAATGAAATCTGTAGTAGTCATAACAAATTACTTTTAAGATGAGATATATTACAACTTGGCTGGTCATTGGCACAGAATTTGAACGTAGGAATGCTTTTATAAATGAGGCTCATGGTAAAATTCATTATATCAATAGCACATTGACAGTTTTGTTTGCAACAGCCCTAAGCTGAGCTGTACTTGACTGACTTTAGGTCCTTTAGGTCCAGCTTCCAACGGTGCCGCTGTGGCTCCAACAGCCCCTGCTGCCCCGCTACCGCGAACCCCCCTCAGCCCCAGCCCCATGAAGACGCCGCCAGCAGCTGCCGTTTCACCCATACAGGTACAGGAAGAATGGGTTTGTGGGTCTCAAGGTGTATGGGTGGCAGGCACGGTGCCCTAGTGTTTGTAGAGACTGTCCTGTAGCCAAAAGGTAACACTGACACCAAAGATTTCTTAGTAAAATCAACACGTTTCGGCACATGCCTTTGACAGAGGTTGTAAAACAATTAATCTACAAGCATATATACATATAGAAACAGACTAAAATCAACCAGTAGAATAAGAGCCAAAGGAATTATCAGGCAATAGAATGCCAACACATACAGCCTTATTGAGCCATACCAAAGCAGAGGATGTGGTCATGTGACACCCATTTGCTACCTACAAATTGCAGCAGCTTAGTATAAGTTTGCTCATTTTTCCTATATAGAGCCCAAAGGCTATGTTGCACATGTTGAATATGTTGCTGGAGTTTCTTTTTCTAGTTTACTGCCCATTCCATGCACACTGTCGGTGGGTGAAGTTGAGCCAAAATAACAACTCAGTCTCCGGTTCAACCCCTGCAACAGCCAGTATGTGTCCATAAAAAGCTGTGTGTCTTGTCAATGTCTGTCAAGAGCTGTTCCATGTTCTTTGTTTATCAATGCAGTGCTTAACAGATAGTATTTCCTTCTCCTCTTCTAGTAGTTTGTCACAACTGACTCTAGCTTCTTTCCCAGCCTACTCACAATGTTGCAAATGCATTTTCTTACATGGCAAGTAAAAAACTGGTTAACTGATTTTATATATGACATAAAACATATCACTGTTTGCACTATATGCCTCAGGACAACCTTTTAAAGGTAAAGGTTCTGCTTAGTGATTTTCAAACTGTGTTGAGTGGGTAAGTTTTCACCTATTTAGAGACGATTGAATAGACAGACTTATACTATAGTAAAAATGCCTCCAATTCATAAATTCTTAACAACATTACACAGCCTTTTCTGATGTTTTATTATCTATAACCTTTGGATCTATTAAGTCAAATAAACATGAAAATGTCAAGAGACAGCTACAACAAAGAGGTCTTTTTTTTACATTTTCTTAAAAACACTTGGTCCAAATCACATTTGTTTTTGGTGTTTGGGAAGGCTCTCTGGAGAATCCATTACCAACCCAAATCAAAGGACCAAAGACTGCACCACAGAGCTTCTAAACTAGTGCATAAAGCAGTAGCAGCTACCTCCCTATATTGTGTTTGTAACACTGTGAGTCTACATTACAGGTGAGAATATATCCCTTTTTAGTTGAAATAGTGATTAAAAAATACTTTTAATTTCAGCCTAGTATTGCCACTCAGATATGTTCTATATGTGGATTTCCCATAGATAGGATTTGTAATACATAAAGATGTTTTTGTGTTTGGTTGTTTCAGAGACACTCCATAACTGGGTCTATCTCAGCAGCCAAGCCACTCTCCTCTCTGACTGACAAGAGGCCCAGCTACACAGACATCACCATGCCAGGTGAGCCACACTGACTATCCAAATACACTTTATCCTTAAATATCTAATATCTAAAACAGGGTGGTGCCTAAAGATGGTGTAGTGGTTAAGACCCCAACATCTGGAACCACATATAGGATCATCGGATCCACCAGGGATCCTTCTGTCCTATGTCTTCCCTTCTCTCTTTCTGCTCTGCTCTCTCTCCGTCCCTCTGTCTCAATAAGGAAGAAATATTAAGGGGAGTGGACTGCCCAGTCTCTTATGGGAAAAAGCTTAAAAAAAAAAAAAAATGAAAACATGGGGTTGGTGGCGGGGACAGTTTTTCCCGAGAGGCCTGAAGTTTGGAGTCAGCAGTGTTTGTGTTGACTTCAATTAGATGGGTCAGTTAATCAAAGCACTAGAGGGGGGGATACAGGCACGTAATGACCCACCACGTAGAATCTCCCTCAGCACAGTCTCACCAGTAATGAGTTCAAGTGCTTCATGTGGATGTGCTTACTTGGCCATAGCCTCCAGTGTTTTCGGTATTTTTCTCTGATTTATTGTTTTCTTGCTTGGTGGGTCAGCCTCATTCTTTAGTATTCCCTAAGCTTAACGGGAATGGAACGTTCCTCTTTCCTGACCCTGTTACGTCTAATTTCAGAGGAAACACTCTAAAAAGCATACTCCTACTGTACGTGACGTAAATATCCTGTTACATCCACAGCTGACCACCTTCTCAGGGGAACCTCGGCTAGCCGCCCTCCTTCTGTCCTCCAGAGGGTCTCCAACATGGATTCCACCAAGGCAATCTCAGGTTAGAGATGGTAGTTTTCCCAGATATGAAAAGCAACTCAGTTTAGATTCCCCCAAATCAAGGATCACATGTCTAGACAAGGACAACAAAATGATCATTTCCTTGACAAAAACCTGAAAATTTAGCATCCGTCCTTGAAAAGGACAGGGTCCTTGAAAAGACTGAAAAAGTAAATTAAAATGAATTATGTACGTTTTAAGGCCTTCTTATTATTATTTCTTATTCAGTCCTTTGGGGTGTTTATTTCTGCAAGTGGTGACTCAACCTCCGAGTTTACAGGCCTTGCCAAGAATTTGTATTTATTTTCTTTGGCCCATTTACGTTGAGTCTGTATTATCCTAGTGGTATGGTTACTCATACTGTACTCTGTCTCCTCTGTCCTGACCAGTGTCCCGCCGGAGCAGTGAGGAGATAAAGCGGGACATGTCGGCACCAGATGGGGCCTCGTCCACCTCCCTGATGGCCATGGGTGCTGCCTCGTCCCAGCTCTCCCTGTCCTCCTCCTCTCCCACCGCCTCTGTCACCCCCACAGCACGCAGCCGCCTAAGGTACCACTTTTTGGGAGTGTTCTCACTAGAAAAGTGTTGCCTCAACCGCATTTTGTACTGATAATGAAAAGTGGGTAGCGCGACATGCACCCCGACCAGCTGCAGCAGCTACCCTACCAGCAAACAGTACTTATGTCCAGTCACTTATCAGAAACTCCCACAATACAGCCGATGCGCTCCATATTGAGTCTTCATGAACAACAACTACCAACTTTTCTGCCGGTTCGTCCTCCATTTTCATTCCTGTTGTTATCATAAGTGCCAGCTGCCTATGTAGTAGAAACCCCCCTTCCTCTTTGTGATTGGTCAGGTCAAAAAAAGGTCCACTCTGCCTAAAATGTGCATTTCCGAAGTGGCTACATTTCATCCACCTTGCATATGCTCCCAATTTACTTTAATGTAAAAAAGCTTCTGGTAGTTAGAAAAAATGGAATAGAATGAGCTTGCCCGTACCAGTTCTATTCAATAGTGGTTAACCTCAAAATGTTTATAGACCTGTGAGGCATCCCAGTGGGCTACGTTTCATACCATACAATCGGACTCATTACCTCTGTCATGTTGTGTTCCCCATCTCCCATGTCAGTCACTCTTTCCACTGCATACTATCTCGCAGAAATGCCTTAAAAGTATCTTTAAAAAATAAATCTTTTAAGACTGTGGTAGACTGTTAACTAACCATGTCTTATTTATGTGTATGTTAAAGAGAGGAGAGGAAGGACCCTTTGTCAGCACTGGCCAGAGAGTATGGAGGCTCCAAGAGAAATGCCCTGCTTAAGTGGTGCCAGAAGAAGACTGAGGGCTACCAGGTAGGTTGCTGTGCTGTCAGCAGTGCCAGGTTTGATCTCCCATAAACCCAAGTATCCACCGTAAACTGTCTTTGAGCAAGATTCTGAATCCCTACCAGCTCTAGGAGCACTGCTCTTAAGCTGACCTTGACCTGTGACCTCCCTGAGGTCAGGCACAAAGACATATTTCCCCCTCAAGCATCAATAGAGAATTGGCACTGTTTAATAGGGGCTCTCTCTCTTTTCTCTTTTCTCCTTTCTCATCACAAGCATATACACTCACCGGCCACTTTATTAGGTACACCTGTTCAATTGCTTGTTAACACAAATAGCTCATCAGCCAATCACATGGCTGCAACTCAATGCATTTAGGCATGTAGACGTGGTCAAGACAACTTGCTGAAGTTCAAACC
>OOFE01021424.1:0-15970 GCA_900323365.1 Monocentris japonica | reverse complement strand
TAAATAGGAGTGTAAACAAGGTCACCAATCTCAACTGCAAAGTCTTGCCCAACTGCAATGGGCTCCCTTATTCCCCAACACACAAACATGCCACCCATTTCTTAACATCACTTTCAACATACCCTTCAACCCGTCCACTATAAAAGGCACATGTTAAAAACACTTTGTGTTCTTTGGTCACTTCAGCTCAAGAAAAACGCCTTCCTATTCGTTCATGAAATCCTCATCCAGGTTGATGTCGGTGGTGTCAATATCTTCCAGGTCAAAGTTGTCCAAGTCTAGATCATCCAAGCCCTAAGAAAAAGGAAAACATTTGTGTGTGGAAATCAAGAAGTGTAGGGTTTTGGGTTTGCAACCTGGTCGAGACAAGTTCATGGTAATATACATCAATTCATTTCATTAGATATTGCAGATGCACTCGGCAACTTCGCACAATGGCGTCTCCAAATGGCAACGAAAGCTAACTGCTTGAAAACTGTTCAGTACCCAGCGATCGTGTAATACGACGTCTTTACCTCATCGTTCATCTCCTCCTCCAGATCCACTGCTGGTTCCTCGGCTCCTTCGGGGTCTGCCTCCTCCTCTACCTTTCCGTCTGAAGCAGATAAAACCTCTGGCTCGAGTTCTGGAGAAGCCGCCACCAAGGGGACCCGGCTGGGCTCTGGCTCTGCTGGGAGTGGTGTGACCCGTGCAACTTGGGCTGGGATCGGCTCCATTACTGGCATTGTGTCTTGAGCTGGATCTGGAGCACCAGACAACTCTGGGAAAGTTTGGACAGGCACATTCACCTCTGAACTGATTGTGTCTTCAAAAGTGATGAGTTCCTCTTCTGCTACCGGTGGTGGCACTGATTCTGAAACAAGCACATCAGGGACAGGAGTCTCGGCTGTTGCCTCTATGCTAGGAACTGCCTCTGTTGCTATGGCTTCTGTTGCCATGTTATCTATTGCTAGTGCCTTGGAAATAGGCGTTTCTTCTGTTGCTATGGCCTCTGATGCCATTACGTTCATATCAAATGTTACAATGGTTTCTGTTGCTACTGCCTCCATTGGTGCCCCTGTTGCTTCTATGGTTTCAGATGTTTCAGTAACAGGTGATACTGTTTCAGCAACACAGGCTGCTGTTGCTATGACTTCAACAGCAGGTACAGCATCATTTGCTAGAGACATTTCCTGAACTCCTATCTCAAGTGATAGGACATCTTCCACAGAAGTGGCTTGAACCTCCTCGGGCTCTTTGGGGGGAGTCTCTGTAATGGGCTCTTCCAAAAGGTCTTCCTCTACAGTGACTGGAACCTCCTCCAACTTAGTGATGGTGTCTTCCACCACTGCTGCCACCTCTGGTTCAAATGCTGCCACCTTAGAAGAAAGTGATTCTGCTTGTTGTATCTCAATGTGCTCTTCCGTTACTGCGACAGGTGGTAATGATGCTGCCGTTGTGGGGGATTCTTCCTCTGTTGCCATGGCAGGATCAATAGGCACCTGCTCTATTGGAATGGGTTCTTCCACCACTGCTGCAGGTGTAGGTGCAGCCTCTACCACAGCTGCTGCCATGGGAGGTTCATCCATGCTCTCTACCGCCTCCTGTACGTACAACAGGTAGAATGACCAAAATATTTAGAATGACAATTGACTAGCTTGTATCCAGGTACAACAAAAGGTAGAAGGAGAATCATTTTAGACAAATTTATTGCAAATTCTCCAGTGACTGAATCAGCGAGTGTCGCAGGGTCGGTTCGAGAAGCTAGATTGTAACTATGTCCAGCAATGTTGGGGTGTGAGATTGTGGCCCTTACCTCTGGCTCTGCGGACTCTCCTTTTGGCACATAGCCTGCAGAGTCCTCCAGAACATTTCGGTCCTCATTTGGCTGAGGGACAAATATTTCATAAGGTTGAAAGTAGGAACTGTTTATTCAGTGATTAACAATCAAATTCCACGCTGATTGAAAAATTCACAATTCAACAATTGACTGGAAAACCTTAACGCTGCACTAAAGAGGATTTTGCTGTGCAAAAAGTGGGGCCGCAACAGAGAATCACATCCCACCCCCTCTAATTGAGACGTCTTATATTGGCCCTAAATTCTGGTGTCAGGTATGGACACTTAAAATACATGAGTGTGCTGTGTAGAATGTACTGATGTCACTGGTGTGGGTGTGGTTGAGGCGTAGGCTGGATGCAGGGAGAACCAGCCCACTAGCTTGATCTCCCTGTATCCAGCCCACGCCTCACCCACACCCTCCCCCCAGTCTGCCGCAGTCACATTACATGATTTTTGGGTATTTACTTCTTGCTGCCGCCAACGTGCAAAATTGCCTAGTGCAGCTTTAAAAGTTCTTAGCAAAATTCATACAGAAAGCTGTTTGAACTAGTTAAACTGTGCCTGCCTCACTGACCATGATGAGTGGGTATTCTGCCGCGGGTCTGACCCTGACATGAGTCTCCTTGAGGTACTGCTCAGCCAGCAGGGCCTGCTGGAGGCCAGGGAACAGGTTGCTGTACTGGGTGGGGTCGGCCAGAGCATCTGCTGCCTTCTGGTTCACCTTGGACAGGCTCTCCTTCCACAGCTTCACCACCCTGGAGATAGTGGGAGGGGGATAGTATACAGCTCGCTGGTGATGTACATGTAAATATGTATACACACAGAGACACACAGGTCCTACAGAGCCCCCATATCATCAAAAAGTCAAATTTTCAGGGATTGAAAAAAAGTGGCGGATCTTTCCACTGATGCCATTTGGTCCCTTTTCATTACATGGGAGACAAAACAGCTTTCAATTACAGTCAAAAAGGCAAGACTGGACATACAGTTTCTGCAGGACATAGATGATATACTTACACTGACGATTAAGCCATGCAAACAAAATTTGAGTAGGCTGCTCAGGCATAGCTGGTTGTCCACACACTATATTCTATAAACAATTGTACCTTGACACATGGCTGGGCAGATAAGTTCTCGCCAAGAACGCAGCCTCTGGCAATCGGTTTGTTTTGATGAGGAGTTCCAGACATTTGTCCAATCTGGGAAACAAAATTATTGAAAAATATAAAAAAGTTGCCACATTGCTTAAAATCTTGATTTAAATGCAACTCCCTCCTCTTTCTCTCTCCATTCTTTTGTCAGACACTAACTTCCCCTGAAGGAAATAGGTGAGGAAGGCCACGTTGGTCTTGCCGTCCTTCTCTGCCCCCTCGGCCAGTTTGCCCACCATGGCGGCGTTGCCCGAGGCAGTGGCCAGCAGCAGCAACCCTCCATAATCCTGGGCTTGGTGCAGACACTCCTGGGCCAGGCTAAACTGACACTTTGCAGTAGCCAGCTCCGCCAGCTGCTTCCATTTCTGCTCTGACTGGAGGGCCAATAAGAGAGGAGAGAGGACTATCGGCACAGAGCAAACCTCATGAATCTGAAGAGTAATATCCTATCAAGCAGTTACTAAGTAAAAAATAATAGTCCTGTCTGGGTCTTGAATTACCCTGTTGGGGCCTTTTTTGCAATAATGAGCAGTTCAATGTACATTATCTCACTTATTACATGGCTACTTACAAAAGCCATTCATTATTTGACACAAAATATTGACTTAACATTATTTTATTACGAGCTAAATTAATTTACAAGCTTCCACCAAAAAAACTAGACCAGCAGGACTGTCTGCAATAACCAAGGAGTAACGTCTTTTTGGCACAAGGTGTCGCTAGTTAATTTGAAAAAAAAAAATTTTCTTCACTACAGAGTGATGCTTAGATGTGAAACAGTGGTCTGTTATGTGAAACAAAAATAATACAAAATAAGAGACCAACTAATCTAGTGAAATAATACATAGTAAATGTTTGCAAGTAGGCAAAACCTGGCCATGCATTCAGCGGTCTAGATGTTTCGCAAAATGGCATTCTTTAAAATTGTATTCACCTCATAGGATTCCTACATGCTTACATCTATTCTGTGTGTGTGTGTGTGTGTGTGTTCTGACCTCTGCCTCCGAGGCCAGTTGGTAGGCGGTCTTCAGCTCTCCCAGCTGTACAGCCAGTTCAAACCTGTGTTCAGGGTCTGTGGACACGGCCAGGGCCTGCTGTCTGAAGCCCTGCACAACACAGGTAGATAGACAATAAACAGACTTACACGACACCACAAAGATATTGTAGTATATTACAGACTAATAATTCAGAACAGTTGGAGTTGAGGTAAGGCCCTAAAGTTAAGAGAAGTGGGTTTGTCATTAGGGCCCCTAGAGTGGGGAACGACCTGCTGAGGAACTCAGACTAGTTGAATCACTATCATCTTCTTTTATTGTTTTTATCCACTTTTTTCATTTTTCTTTTATGCCATTCTTTTATTTATTTTTATTCCACATGTTGCACTATTTCTTCTGTTTTTGTGTGAAGCACTTTGTGAACTCTGTTTTTAGATAACTGCTACGTGAATAAAATGTATTATAGTTATTATTAATATGGTGACCAGAAGGTTGCCGGTTTGCATCCTCAGACTGGGTGGACAAAGGGAATGAGTAATGTGTTCCTTAATAACTACCACTGTAGTGCCTTTGAGCAAGGCGCTTAACCCCCAACTGCAGTGGCTGACAGTAGAGGAATGTGAAACTGTATGAATGTGAAACAGTGGCAGGGCTGAAAAAGAGAAGGCACGAGAAGCAAACTGCCTCCCTGGATAAATACAATTTAAAAAACATGCAAGCATCGTGCCCAGAGGATGAACTACATCTGGCTGCCTTATGCTGTTAAAAAGACAAAAGGCTCTGACTCTGTGAACCAGTCATGCAAAATCATACATCATGCAAGCAGAAAGAAAGGAACAGAGATGGACAAAGACTTTACACGGAGACAGGCCGAAGGACACACATACCTGTTTCTCCAGGAAGTGGGCCACCCTGATCCTCTGCTCCTTGGGGATTGTGGGTAGAACCTTGTCGGCCATGCTGAAGTCCCTCCTCATGACGGCCGTCTGGTATTCCAGCACTGAGACCAGCAGGGAGTAGCTGACGACGCTCAGCTCCTTGTCTCCAAGGTAGAGACGGTTGTCCTTAGGGATGTAGCCCAGCAGGTACATGGTCCTACACCGAACAGGACGAGAGACGTATGAAAGTATGAAAAGTGAGAAAAAAAAGTGAAAAGTATGTATAGATTCATGTTCTCCCTTGTAGCTGACTGCATACATGCCTAATCACACACATATTCCCAGCATGCCACTGCTAAATGACTGTAATGCCATTTAACGGGTACATATGTACACGCAGCTTGCCTGTCCAGGTGAGCGACGGTGACGATCTCTCCTCCAACATAGTAGTTGAGCCTGTTGACAGAGCTGGTGTAGATGAAGCAGTCTCCTACCCAAACTCCCGTCTTCACCACCTCCTGGATCTCTGCTAGCACCTGGTGAGCAGGGAAAGATGGAAAAACAAGGACGAAGAAACGCCGCCGATAGGATCACCATCTCACTAAACGTCAAAAAACGACCATGTAGCCAATTTGCCCAGCCTGACAAAAAGTGCAACTTCAGCTCATGCTGCCACGCCTGCTGACTACACACTTGTATGGGGTGCCTGCAGGTTCCAGAAAGCCAAGTTTAAGATTTTATAAGATCTTCAAATACTTCCTTGAATTGGATTCAATTTAACAACCAAAATAAAGAAGCAAAAAGGTGGGCAAAACTGACAATTTCTGATTTAATAAAACTAATGAAAGTTTTAACTATAATTGAGTAGTATAAGATAAATCTATAGATAGTATAGTATAGGGACGTGGTGTTCCCATAACAAATGTTTGTCTCATTGTATATTTGTATCAAAATAAAACCTCAATTAAGTTCAATTAAAAATAAACCTGCATTTACTGTAATTACTGTATTTAAGACATTTTGTAAGGACCCACGGATACCTTCTTCTAAACAAGGTTGTATTTTGAACCTTGAACCTTGAATCGTGCATCAATGAACATCATAAAATGTCAACAGTTGATATTACTCAAACTCAAATGGGTTTCTGACCTCGAAGGTGTCCTCTATCCCGTCTTCAGTAATCCCTTCCTTAGACTCCTGGGCTACGGCCACTTTCTCTGCCAGGTAGCGCAGCACAAAGAAACACTCGTCTGTAGCGATACACACCAGCTCCCCGGAGTCAGACCAGAAGACCTAAACACGAGAAGGAATCATAAGAAGACGCTACGTTTAGTGTACTGACTAGTTCTGTGAGCTCTCGTGGCTGCAGAGAGTGGTCATGGTCATGAGAACACAGCTCACATGTTTAGGTTGGATCTCGATGCGGCGGATCAACTCAGCGTTGTCCCAGTCGTAGAAGGCCAGACCACTGTTCGACCTCACACCCACCAAGAAGCCACCGTAGATACCTGTGGGACAGCATGACACTTAGATTGTGCAAGCAATGCACACGCACACACACAAATAGGTCCCTCAGATCAAATATAATAGGAAGTTAGCCTCACCTTCAGCCCCAAAGTCAGGTTTGAAAGCCTTCTTCTCTTTGAAGTTCTTGAAGATTTTGACCATACTGTTCCCTTCCCGTATGGCATACCTACAAATGTGATGTACAAGTTAAACACAACGGCAGATGACCCTCGGCGCATGTACGACTGGCTAAGCTGTGCAAGGACCTACTCTGAGGAGTCGTGCGCCCAGACAAACTCCTGAGCTGAGCCGAAGCTCTTGTTCCTCAGGGCCATGGCGGTGTAGATGATGTACTCCCCGTCTCCACACACCACTACAAACCTGGTAACACACGAGGGTAAATGAGCGGGTGGGAAGAATCATGGTGTTTACTGTCAGCTTTCAAGTACACATTTATTACCAGAGGAAGTGTTGTGCTGCAGCAAGCTGCCTGTTTTTTTGGCTGCATCCACCCACAGCCTAGTCTCTCACCTCCCGTTGGGGTTGTGTTGGATAGTCTGGGGGTAGATCTCACAGCTGCCCATGTCCTTGATGGCCAGCGGCAGCCTCTCCCCATCCCCGATGTCAGCCTCTCCCATGGCCTTCAGGTTGGCCTGCTGCACCTCAGAGTGGCGAGCCCACATGATCTTTCCACTGGAGTCCATGGACATGGCCGGCTCCTCGCGGCCCATCTGAGACAGAGAGGGAAGTGGTGGGGGGGTGGGGGTGAAGAACTGTTCACTACTGTTCTACTGTTACTCATTCTATGTTACACTGGATAAGAGCTCAGCTAAATGCCTAAAATGTATACCTTGATGATGATACTGCCTTCATCATAGCCCAAAGCCACGCTGTTAGAGCCACGCTGGCCACACACACACCACACCCGCTCCATGCCATAGTTGAGTGTGTTCTCTAGTCGGTAGGTGTTGGAGTGCCAGATTCGAACAGTGCCTGAGAAAAAAAACAAAAAAAAGGTCAAATCGGAGAGAGGTACATTCAATAAGGTTTGGTTGGGTGTATGTTGTTTTAAAATAGTAAAACACACACAACCCACCGTCCTCAGAGCCCGTGAGGATGATTGGCAGCTCGGGGTGGAAGCTGACACAGGTCACGTTCTGAGCGTGGCCCTCCAAGGTCTGAACACAGGTTTTGTTCTGGTAGATAAAGAATGGAGCAGAGTCAGATAACATACACCCATCACATATTGTACCACTACCTCTAGTGCTACTTCTACTACTACTGCTACTTCTACTACTACTGCTACGACTACGACGGCTACTGCTACTACTGCTACTACTACTGCTACTACTACGACTACTACAACTACAACTACAACTACTACTACTACTACTAATAATAATAAAAGAAGATGGAGAAGTATATTTGAATAGCAATTTTCTTAAGACAACAGGTGCAACTATCAACTAACATGAACAATCAACTACAATATTGGAGAGTCTTGCACTGCTGACTCCATTAACAGCCATACTGCTGCACATTCAAGCCTACTAAGCGAAGCAAAATCCAAAACAATGGACTCTCAAAAAAGAAAGTGACACACTGCTCCAGCGTAACGAGCAAAAAAACAAAATGTAGTCGTGTGGATACCTGATAATCCCAGATCTTGACCAGGCGGTCATCAGCCCCTGATATGAGGTAGGGCTTGTCTCCTCCGCTGTAGTAGTCGATACAGTTGACCCCCTTCTCATGACCCTCCAGAGTGAAGTTAGGAGTGTTGGAGCCCAGCTGCCACACCTACAGCAGAAAAAGCAGAAACATGCTGCAAAACAGTGTGTATAGGAGTATCTATGAGTGAGTGACTGAGAAATTCAATGTACGTGTGTGTTTGCTTGGAAATGAGATATTGAGTGACTTAACGGTGCTGTGCGTAGCATGTTGATATATCACTGTCAAATGAGTTGTGATACCTTGGTAGTATTATTGTAAACAAGCAAGACCATGATAGAGACGACTGGTAGCCTCTATCTCATACCAGTGGTATTGTTAGTGCTTGTGTTTCTCAAAGTTTCCCATAAATACCGTTGTTTCCTGTCTCAAAGAGGATGTTGGTACTTGTCCCTCCTCCTCCTTTTAGACTTCTTCCTGTTTTGTGCTGTAAAGCAATCTCCTAGCAGATTTCTGACCCAGTGGCACGCAATGTAAAATGCAGTGTAGAGGCCAGTAGAGGCTGACAGTCTTGTCAATGATGGTCTCAGTTGTTTATGGCAATTCTACTCATGTCTCAACATTAATGTGGTAATGATTTATTGATGTTAAAATGCTACATGTTGCACCGTCTAAGAGTAACAAAGTGATAACATGAGTGAGCTGTCTTGCAAGTACGGGTGTTTGTGTGTGTGTGTGTACCTTGATAGTCCTGTCAAGGGAGGCGCTAGCAAACTGATTGTTGTCTTTGGGGTTGATGACAATCTGCATGACGTAGTGGGTGTGTCCCTCAAACACCTGACTGCACGCCCACTTCCTGTCCCAGTCCCACAGCTTGATCAACATATCATCTACACACAGGCACATGTGTACAAGGTGATGACAAATCTACATTAAGTAATATGTGAAACAAACATAAATGTGTGTATGTGTCCTTTTTGTGCACACTTCAGTGTTTCCATTAAATTTTTTTTCTCACTATGGTGGTAGGAAGTGCAAGGCAGCTTGGTCAAACACCCTGAGGATGCTGCAGCTTGGGCAACGGTGAGCCTAGGTGAACAACTCTCCCCCATTCGACGGCAGCAGCTGAGAGGGCTGGTGGAGCAACACAAATAGGTATTCTACCTGACCCCTGGCAGGACAAACGTGGTGCAACACCACATAGAGACGGAGCCAGGGGTGCTCGTCCACCACTGGCCAAGCTTGGCTATTGAGGAGGAGGCTAGAGAGGATGGCTGGTCCAGCCCAGTGAAAGTGGTACCATGGATACGGATACCTGCTGGCATATCCAAACCAGACACCACAACCCAGATCTGCAGTGACTTCCGGGGTGCCCAGAGTAGAGGATCTGATTCGTTGGCTGGGTAAGGCACGCTATATTTCTACTCTCGACTTAACCAATGGCTTTTGTGACACCAAGCGGCCTCTGGCGGTATAAGGTCCTTCCGTGCGGGCTCCATGGCAGCCCAGACACTTTCCAGCAGATGATGGACATCCTCCTCCAGGCCCATACCAGGATAACCTGTTGGTTCCTTTCTCTGCAAGACTTTTCATGTCAGATGCAGACGGCCTTGACACCCCAGGGATCGTTGCTTGGGTGGGTGGGGGGTTGGTGGTGAAGGCAGGGCCTGTCCCCTGGGCGCCACTCAGCACAGGAACCACAGCTGCCGCCAATTACCTTCTGACAAGCACCGGCAGCTGTACCGACCCATCCCCAGGCAGCCTCAAAAGAGCTGCACAGCCCAGGAGTTTGGGGAGCTACCAAGAAGAGTGTTCTCTGTCCTAATGCTTCCTACTTTTCTCCCCAGACGCCACGGAGGCTGACTGAACGAGGCTGCTGGACCACCCCGTGACAGCCTGTACCGCCTGGATAACTAAAACAGATGTACAACACGTTTCCTTAAAGGGTGTGTCGTTTTTCAATATGAGCTGTACTCATTTGACTATTGTGATGCATGCCTATGTAGTTTTGTGTGTGTGTGTGTGTGTAGTTTATCCCTACCACTGCTGGTGAGGATGTAGGGCTGTGTGGGATGGACAGCGATATAACGGATGTAGTCAGCGTGGGCCTCAAACGCGTGAGCTCTCTCCAGAGTGTTGTAATTGAACACACGGATCTGCATGTCATCCTGGGGAGGGAGGGACAAAGATATTGAGAAGGGATGAAGCTTGACGGATTGTATGCTCAGTCCCGGTGGATTTGAATTCCCTCCCCCTGATTTTCTCCTGAGGTCACGTTTATCACAGTTAAAATTTCCCTTGAATTCGCCCTCCTCTTTCCTATGATCTTGTCTAGTAAAGAATTGTGAATGAGGCAAAATGGTACGTCTGACTCTGATGCGTAGCTATGGAGAGGTGATACTCACTGCTCCGGCGATGACCCAGTGCTTCCTGGCTACAAACTTGGCCACTCTGACAGGCAGGTCACACAACTCAAAGGTTTTCACCAACGTCTAGAGTGCAGACACAGGATTTAAACAAGATTAACATTAAGAGGGTTGTAATTCCAACAGATAGTCAAAAGCCATGGAAGGACGGGTGGATGGATGGAATGATGAAGTGACTGAGTGAGGGAGTGATTAAAGGAGTGAGTGAGTAGATGAACACATGACTGGCTGAACGACTGATAGAGACCAGTGTCTCGTGGTTCCAGACCACCACGGTGCCGCTGTAGAGGCTGGCCACCATCCACGGCTCAGTGGGATGCAGGTCCACACTCTTCACCCGGTCTGAGCGAGCTGTCAGCTTCCGCTTGATGTCCAACCGCAGAGGCTGTTAAGGAGAAGAAAGACAGAGCAAGAGAGAGAGAGAGTGAGAGTGAGAATAAGAAGTGATGATGACCCAGAAAGTTACTACTCTCAATTAGTTGTCCATATCACTAGAAGTGCTGTTGTTCTCTACCGGTCACATCCCATGGTTCTTAACGAGAGAAAATAACACCAACACCAAAGTATCTGACAACGAGGACAAATTTGCACTGTGCATTTAAAAACATTCTGTTTTATTCTATGTGGTATCTTATGTGGTATCTTTATATTTAAGCATTTAGCTCGCACTTTTATCCAGAGCAACTGACATCTTGTGTGTGTATTCTATTCTATTCTATTCTATGGAAGCCCAGAGGGGACTTTAAGAATTATTTCTCTTTATATTTCCACATTTTTTTTATTTACTTATTAATTATTTTATGTATTCCTCTTTATATCTCCACATTTACTTTCTTATTCTTTTACAGATTTATTCTTTTTTATGGCACTCCTAAGACAGACTTCACCATCACGCAATGACCGCGAAAGTCAGGTTCCGGTAGGTAGCCTATGTCCCGTCTACATTCTCTGTCCCGTCTACAGAGAATGATATACGTCCTAACTGCAGACCTGCCTTGATGAGAGGACTGACAGATTGCATTTTCATTTTCATTGTGACCCCAAAAGAGCGTGGTGACATGTAAATGTAAATGCAACAGACTGGGGGCACTGTTTCACTTATTGCATTTGAATATTGTCCACAGTACAGCAGGTTAAGCCTTTGAAAATGAAATTTTCATTTTCAAATTGTTAGAAAATTGCATTTTAATTTTAATTGTGACTTAAATATTGCTTGCGTAAAGGGAAAATCAGGTTACATTGTTTATATTGCATTTCAATTTTTTAAATTTGAATTAACATTGGAATATTGTCCACTGTACAGCGGGGGACGACTCTGAAAATGAAATGCCAAACAACTTTTCCATTTTCACTTAAATGTGGTCACAGAACGCCCATACCAGTATGTGAAAATGAAAATACAAATTGGATTATTGCATTTTCACTTTCACTCAAATAACACATACATATGTGGACAATGATAATGCTATTGTGGAATTACATTTTCATTTTCAAGTTTACATTATCGTTTTAATAAAGTCCCCTATGGCCCTCCATACTATTCAAACACGTTCTGGAGATCGTTAAGCTGGGGGCGTGTCTGTTTATACTCCTCATTCCACATTTTATATGCATGCCTGCTCCAATAATTTGTCCTGAGAATGAAGCTCCTTGTTGTGTTTCATGTCAAGTGAATATCCTAAGCCTATTCATAGATTTGAAAAAAGTTAACTATGAGCGTATCTCACAATTTTTCCTAGATATTTAAAAAATGACAATTGACATGCTGTGCTGTTTTCACTTTGTTGATCATCAAAACGTTTTGACTTTCACTCCGCAATGTAACAGCTTGATTCTACTGGTGCATATGGCAGTTTATCTACGATTCTGTGTAACTGAAGGATACTAGTTTCGATGCAAATAATGTCCCATTCCACTGCCACAAACTACAAGAAAAACTATTGAGACGTGAGTTTGCAAAGGGATTTGTGCTTTGATGAAATATTTAGATTTTTGTTCTGCCTACCATGTTTTCAGGTTAGCGGGTGGTGTCTGGTGAAGTACCCAACTTTCCTGCTACCCTCGTCGGGCTTCTTCAGTGGAGCTCAGCGGAGGAACTTTTTGGCACCAGTGGCAAGCCAGCCAGAACAGAAAACAGCATTTCCGATCTTTTCTTTTCAAAATAAAACCCTCAGTGAAAAACAACGTTTTTGAGTAATACAAAGTATATGTAAAAAATAAAATAAAATAAAACAATGCAGAAATACATGGGTGACACCTTAGACTAATTGAATCCAATTTTTATCTTTTAGTTTTTTTCATTGTAATAGAGAGTATAGATACAGAAAAAAATCACAAGAAATGTATTTTTAAGCTGTGTGTAAAATACAAATCAGGTTATTACTGGTTATCTCTAAGCTGTTGCAATTGTATGACCACCGTCTAATATTTTATCACACTGACCAAATCATTTTATCTTGTCTGTCATCAGTCAGAAATGTAGTCATATGGAAGCAGGATTGGAGTTTTCAAGGTTTATAAAATGGAGAGACTTTTAGGGAGGAATGTTTTGTTTTTTATTTTCCAAAAATATCCTTTACAGTATTTTTGTTGTTCGGTATTTTCGTTGTTCTGTGCAGCCCGTTAGTCTTTTTTCCAAATGTGACAACTTTTACGTGTTTATTTTGAAGGCTACTTCTGGTTCTAGTTTGTCTTTCTCTGTCTGGTTTGACGCAGCTGGGTTTTGTTTTTTTGGCGACGTGGATCCTGCGGCGCTTCCGGAAAGCGCAGCTGGCAAGATCCGGTAGAACATGCTGTACCTGTACCACACCACACTGCAAAAATATCAACCCATTCAGAGTTTAGTCTTAATATCTCATTTTACTTAAATCAAATAAAAAAATCCACCAGTGGGGTGAGATGGCCTTACTTGTCTCAAATGCACATCAACGTGCGTCTTTTGTTGATAACTAGTGGAGTGACCTGCATTTGCTTTTGCCTTGTTGCAAGATATTGACGCTTGTTTCCAGAAAACTCCTAAGACAAGTGAAACTGCGTTGGAAACAGGTCGAATTATCTCACACCACTGGCAGATTCCAGTTATTTTGAGAGAAAATATTTTCAGGCTGAATATAAGACCAGAAATAGCTTGTTGAGATAGATTTTTTTGCAGTGCTTTCCCACGCTCACTCTCGTTTGTACCGTATGCGTGGAGGACACAGGCAGAAGTCAGGTAGGTGCAGGACTGTAAATGCTCAAGGATACTGTCCCTGCTCAAAATTTCCATCGACTAGAGTCCTCTTTAACATCCTACTACCACAGAAAAGTCCTCATACTGCGAAAAACTCCATTTCACATGCGTATTTCAAAATATATTTACAACTATGTTTCAAAATATACCCACAATGTATTTGTACATGTAGCTAACATTAATTTGAAATATTCTGGACATTGAAAATGCATTTTCCCAAGTGCATTGTTGACAACATGTATGTATGATCTGGCATGTATGTATGATTTTGCCTATTTCAGACATTTCAGCAAAGTTGTTTGAAGCCCTTTAAAAGGCATCAAAATGTCTCTTGTCACTTGTAGAAAACAGATAAATTTCTGCTCACGCATGGGGGCATTCAGAGTCCACACTAAGTTATCAGACAACTGTATGATCAAAGGTTTGTGATAGCAGACAAGCTCACCTGTAGCTCATAATCGTTGGGGCCTTGTGAGCGAGATAATGTTTACACAACTCTGATGAAACAGTCAGGATTTTGCAATCAGCTAACATAGGATTTTTATTACCTTTCACTCAATCTGTCAGTCATATTAAATTGATTTGGTAAATGACCCCACAGTTCCTCTTTTTCTGTGAAAGCCTGTCAAGTTTATTGTCGTCACTGTGTCAACAACACTGGTGTTAAATCAGTTTATTACAGGTTTTTACAATTACATTATAAATAGACAGCAACGTGCAACACATAACAGACAGCGCTGTGCAGTTAAAAGCAGTTCCAGTCCTACTGTTTCTTCTGAAATACTTGGTGGCACACTTTGTCTAGAACGGTGATTTCCTGGAAGGAAAGAAACAAGACGTTTAGGCTGCAGGTCCAACATGAAACAACCAACTTTCTCCTAAGTTACGTAACCAGGGTGTGCTTTACTATTGCTGCTTATGTTCTTATGTGTTCTGGCTCCATAATCTGTTATCGATCATCACCTCTTTATTGTTATTGCCTATAGATATGGAAGGAATCACTCTTCCATCAGGCAAGTGAAGAGAGAAAGTAGTTCTCTGTTAAGTTTCTAATTGGTCAAAGGTAGTGATTCATAACGAAGTGTGGGACAACGTGGGAAACTTCGCTGCTTTGGCATTGTAGCTGTAATCACACAGGAACATCTTGTGGCCTTGGGAGATTTCAAAATAGATTTACAACCCTGTGTCTCACTTTGTTGCCCGTTGCTGAGAGCGTTGCCCGTCCACATTGCCCAAATAGTGCCCAGTGTGTCACCACCCAAACTCTCTCTCTCTCTCTCTCTCTCTCTCCCAGGTGTAGCAGGTCTCCCTCAATCCAATGTTTCCAGCCACGATTTTCCTTCTCTCCCTTCTGGACAGACACCAACCTGTCTCCATCCCAGGTAACCAGTGTCTGTGATGCACACACACACAAAGAGTTAGGTGTGTCGCAAACATCATTATTAGATCCAATGAAATGAAGCAAACATTTGACACTTCCACATCAAGTAACAACAGCTGAACCATGGTCGTTCTGAACAACCTGGTCCTGGTCCTCCCCGACTGATAAAAATGTGTCGTCTCTGGTCCTACCGTGACCGTTCGGTTGTCCAGGCCCTTAGTGTACTCCTCAAACTCCTCTCCTACGGTGAAGTTGACTTCGTAGTTTCTGAAGGTGGACAGGGTCTTGGTTTCGAACTTGTCTCCGTTCTGGACGATCAACTTGGTCTGACTCAGGTGGACGGCGATCTTCCTGGTGGCAAAGTCAATGTCTGCAAAGCGCGCACACACACACACACACACGCAGAGAGGGGTGGAATTTAACATCGCAGATGGACGGTATCATTGTGAAATAAATCAGTAAACATGGCAAGACTTCCCTGACGCTGCATAACAGCTTAATCCTGCCCCCCTTTACTCGCTGCTTCTTCACTGACTTTATGTTATGTACAAACTAAAGCACACACACACAGAAATACACACTGGCATGCACATGACACCGCAGGGCACGTATTACAATTCCTCTCATACTGGCATGTTGACGGTCTCATTTACCCTTTAAAAATGACTTGCTTGGCCTAAATGAGTTCCTCCGCCCCATTCAGCTCTGAGCCCTGCCAACGAGAGTCACCCCCCCTGACCGTTGTGATATTCATATCCCATTTGCCCTCAAGTGAAAATTCAATTTCTTTCCATCGCTCACACAGATGAGGCTGCTTTATTTACCCATCCAAATGATATTTTTGACCCATTTCCATAAGGGTGTCATTTTCCAATCCGCTCGATGGAAATGAGACGTCGGCGCGGAGCAGCGAGG
>OOFE01021422.1:0-36872 GCA_900323365.1 Monocentris japonica | reverse complement strand
CAGGACTACATCTATGTACATCATACATCTATCTACATTTTTTTGTTTGATATAAAATTGCAGTATGATGAATGTAATTTGAAGGACACCTTTCTGCAGATAATGTTTCCTTTTAAAACGTAACCTTTCTGTTGTTAAAATCTCTACTAAATTGGCGGATTTTCATAAAGATAAAGATTGCACATGATATCCTTTGCAAAAATAAAAACTATTTTTTTTATCAGTCTTCTTCTAAGAGTCAGTTACCTATTGAACAAAGTTTATTATTGTACACAGACAGCCTTGAAAATTTTGAAGTTCCTAAAAAATCAAAGGAATATGCCATTGTCTTCTTTAGCCCAGGAATGTTGTCTCACTATTAAGGAACTGTGGCGATCTTAAGTAAACCTTGAAAACTGTAGGAACACCGTTTTTGTTGGGGACATCAATGTACTTAAACAGATTCAAAAGAAATGTGAAGAAGTTTAATTATGTCCCATTGTCAACAGTGTTCTGGTAATCTTTGAGGGTATTTAGTGGAAGAGAGCTTGGATAATTACTAATACACATTACATTAATAATAAAATAAAGAAAGTATAATTTAACATGCTACAAAGGAATTACCCTGTAAAGCATGTATTACAAAGATTAAATGTAAATAGGCTGTAGAAAATTCAAGCGAATTTTGCAGATTAGCAAAAGAAACCATCATCCATCTCCTGTTCTTCGTAAACAGTGAATCCTTTTGGACAGATGTAGGCCTAACATTATAAATATGGCTGAAAATCATCCCAATTTTTAGATTGATTGTAGCACTCTACTGGTTTTACACATAACATTAGATAAAATCATAATTTCATTTAAAATGCACCAATACATTTTAGATTATTTACAAGTAACAGGGTTGACAACAGTAACTTGGTTGATGCGTCAAAATTAGTGCAATAACATTATTTTTTTATAGCACAGTTGGATATAATATTGGTTTCGCTCGATCCAATATGACTAATGCTTCAAATATAATTGTTGCAAATTGAAGCCTTTTTGGGAAGTTTTAAACACACAACAGGACCTTGGGTAAAGCAGCACAAGAAAAAAAAGGAAAATAAGAGCTTTCATTTCAAACATGCTCAAACAGATCTGTTTAACTGTGTTATTTGAGCTTATATTGTGTGCTACAAATTGTAGCTAGACACTATATTCATGAATTTAAACAATGCAGCATCATTTTAGGTTTTATAAAAGAAACGAAACGGTAATGGCTAAATTATAAGAAGTTTGTAAATTATGTTTGTTGAAAAAAAAAAATACCTTGGAGAAGCATGCCTGACGCGATTGGCACGTTGAACCAACAAGACCCCGGAGAAGTGTCACGTGACACGGAAGTGTTACGCCACTTCCGTCATGCCACAGACTTGTCACGCCAGGGGCTTGTCTCGGAGGCTGCAGCTGGATACTATTGGAAATTGCTGCATAAAAAGTGCACTGACTTCAACAATAATTTAGCCCAGCAAAATGTACAGGTTTATTTCCTTAAAATCATTCAAACGAGTCTGTTGTCAACAATTTTCCCTCTGTTGAGGCTTCTTTAAATTCAAAAGTCCAGTCTGGGACACTGCACACATGCTGCATTCTAGTGCTCTTCGTAAATTCGTTATACCGGTTGTAAAAGTTGCATTCACAAGCACATGCAGACGCATTGAAGTGCTATTGGTGGGTCAAGCGTAGTAATTATAACAATAAACTTTATTTGTATTGCATTCATTTAAAATAACAGATTATAAAATGCTTTACGAGATTCATAAAAACAAAATAGGAAATTTTATATCGAGGAGTTTAATAAATCTTAAAATGTCTGCATTGTTGATGTGGTAACTCAAAATTGTTTATTGCGTTTATCAATTTTTTTGGGTGTCCCTCATGGTCCATGTAAGACGTATTAGTTTTATATCGGCAGTTTTAAACCGAAAAATAGAAAAATTGATAATTGAAAAAGTCTCTGTATGTGTTCATCAGAGAAATGCAAAATTGAGATTAAAACCTCGATTTTTGCATTTACCAGATTTAACATATTGATATTTGACAATATTGCACCCAATTCCCATTGTTTTTATATTTTAGCGTGATCTTGGATGTTAAACTGGTGTTGCACGGACCGTTCATGTGCTTTCATATTAAAATACCGATATTTCCGACAGTACCTGAAGGCAGTGGTTTAGAGTCGCACTCGCCACACGGGAAAAGACAGAGCGACTCTGCGGGATTTTATCGCAGGAAACACGTTACCAAATTCCCAAAGGGTTGCTCCGAAAAGTATCAATGTAATTGCCTGTTATAGAAACTCCCCGTGAGTCGAGGGTAAGTGTTTCTGTTTCATTTTTTATAGTTTCAAAACTTTCTTCACCCGGGCCCTTCCCAAGCAAACAGACCGAGGCAGGGATGTTTACTATTCTCTCTCCCCGCGGTTGGTGTCTGATTTGTGGGAAAACTGTGGTCTGGCCCCCGGTACAGTCTGGGTGACAGGCAGACTTAATGATCTTGTTTTATTGTCATGTATATCAGTTTGTTACATAGTTATACCTACATGGGCGTACTTGTGATATTTCTCATAACAAATTTGCTCTCAGAGTATTATTTACAGTTATAGTAATAGTCTACCAAAATAGCCTTTTGGTCTTGCCTCGTTTTTGCCGATAAGAGCTTTTGGGCAGTTGCAGTCAGTTTGAGGCTACAATCTGTCCTGTGTTCAAGGGAATAGGCGCTTTACCCATGAGCATTGATGTAGTGGTAAATATAAAGGTGGGCAAACTGACGTCCAGTCATGAATCATCATAAGTAAAAACAAATCATAATTTCCTATTTTCCGTGAAAGGCCCTATCCGCATATAACATACTTCAGTGTGATACTACTTGCTATGATGCATACTTTGACTTTACCTTGTGAAGATTTATGCCAGCCTAAAAAGGTGGTTGATCTGAGGTGGGTTTACCCTCCACTGCATCCCTGGCAACGAGATTACAGATTAATAACAAGCTTAAATACTGAGAAACTCAGTGTGTGAACTATGCATTTTACCTTTATCCACGCACGATTGTTAGTTTGGTTGTTTTTTATGGTTGCTTATGCAAGTCACAAGTTCAATGTGCATCAACAAGCCGAGACTTATTCTACGGAGTCTGACTCCTCATTATTCCCCACCCTGTGCTATTGCACACATTTAAGGCTCTGCAAGGGGATTGGCAATTTTTTGATCTCTTAATTCCATGTCAGTGTTACATCTTGTAACAGTGGCTGCCAAAATTGGGTCAGGAGCCCCTGAAGGGATTCCAGGGAGTACCCAGTAAAACAAGTAATAGTTTAATTTCACTATTATTTCACTCCCTAGAAGTTAGAACGAGAGAATATATGAAAGACTGTTTTGATGATAGGTTTTACTCTGCACTGTTATCTCCTCAACTACAAAATTGACATGTTATGCAATTCTATACTAAATAATTACAAAATGTTCTCAGATGGGGTTCCTGAGGACAAATTGATCAAATTGGGGTCTGTGGTCCAATGTAAATCTTTGTGGAGGGCCCTTGACACGAAAAGGTTTGGGAACCCCTGTCTTCTAATGAAAAGTCCAAATATAAAAATTGTCTTTAAGTCTTGATCTTGAAGTAGCATCATGCTCCAAAGCCAACACAGTAGTACCTTGTATGGACGGAAGTTCTGATATCTACATTATAGAACCTGCTCAGTGAAATAACTTTATTCTCAGGGTTGTGGGGTTCCTAGTGGTGATCCAGAGGGGCTGATGGGAATCTTTTACCTGCCGCTGCCCCCACCATCTCCACTGAGATGACCCCAGGCGAGGCGGAATGTGGATAAAAGTGTGAGCCAAGGGAATCCAACATTTGGGCCAAGATATCCTCACTCGAAGCCAAAAAGAAACTTGTTCCGGTATATAATAAACATATTCACCACCAACCAACCATCACGATGCTGATGCCAGGACCGCTGTGGGTGTGCTTGGCGCTGATAGGGGTGGGAAGCTGCCGTGCCCACAGCCTGTTCACCTGTGAGCCAATCAAAGTGCATCGGTGCCTCGGGATGCCCTACAACATGACCTTCTTCCCCAACATGATGGAGCACTATGATCAGGATATCGCAGCCAGTAAGATGGAGGTGAGTCCTGTGCACTGTTCTTATTGCAGTTCTGCTTTATCACCACTAGGGTTAGATCGTTATATCAATTTGATGGTCAGTTTTCTTAAATATTGCCTATTGGCCCAATTAAATTTTTATTGTCTTTGTACATTTTATTTACTCATTTGATTGTTTTCATTTGATTTGCAAATGAATTCTTCATTTTAAGGCAGTATCCCAGAGCTTCCCCCAATATTACCCCTGCCTTAATGTGCGGTTCAATGGAGAGTTTTAGTGTCCCTGCCAAGAATGCAATTCTGGGGGAAACACTGACTTTTAATTTTTGCCATTAAAAAATTTAAAGATACTGAATATTGAATATTGGCACAAAATGTGGGCTATCGGTGACTTCAGTGTAGAAATATTGGTCTAGGCCTTCACAATCCCTCATCGGTCAAACCTTAATTTCCATGGCGCTGTGGTCATCAAGAAGCAAATTCAGGTCAGTCAGTCAGGGTCAGACACTTCTTGTATCAGTGTATCACAGTTTACAGCACTTGAGAAAATAATTTGCGACAAATCGTGTCTGTTCATTATTGAGCAGTATCTAATTAAGAAAAGGAAGTTGTATTATTGTGAAAATCTAACGTTAACTATGAATCTTCACACCTTTTTAGCTGTGAATTTTCACCTCCCCAATCCTCTTTGTGTATTCAGAAAAAAAACTACATGTCATCGCCACATAGAAACTGATTTGATTTCCAGCCTGGAAGCAAGAGAGAAGAGAAGGAGCATTCTAAAGTGGATTTTAACACCTGTAAGAGAGAGAATATGTGAATTTTAGCAGTGGTGTTAATGGGGAGTTCCTCTCCGTTTCTATCCATGTGCCGTGGGACTGGACAGACTCTACTTGTGATACAACATGCCACAGAGAGTAAAAGAAAATATGGAAGAGAGAGATGGGAGAATGTATAACAAAGGTTGTGAGTCTAAATCAAACCTCCAGTGTTGAGTACAAGGTGGGTACTTAAGCCCACTCAGTCACCACAACACATCTTCATACTGGACCTGTATTTTAAAGCTCTCACTCCTCGCTGCTGTTTAGGAGACACTGTTGTATTTTGTGCTCATGCTTTGATTCGTCAGTTTCGGTGGGCGGAGACTATTTCCACGTCCATACCCGACACCAGAATTGTATTTGGGTAAATAGGGTGACTCTATGACATCTCAATTAGTGGGGATGGGACGCTCTTCTGTATTGCACCCCCCCTTGTGATTTAAGATTATAATATGGGTTGATTTTTGCCTAGTGCGGCTTTAATCCTTGCAGTGTTCTGCTTTATACATAGGGGAAACGTTCATGTGCATTATGCATCCTAATAGGTGTGGAGCTGAAAAGTGTGAGTTGTCTCTGTTATGTTTTTGTGGTCTACGTCAAGCCATAGTTTTACGAGGAATAATAACTGGAAATTGGTAAAAGCTTGCTTAGACAAGGTGTTGCATTGCCGCTCCCTTCAGCAGGGAACTGTATTTCTCTAGTCGTTGCTCCTTGAGTCCCAGCATTCCAAAAGGCCAGGGTTTGGGTTACACACCTTTTGGTGTGAACAGTGATCTGCTGAAGAAGTCTTTTGTGTTGCATCTGGCAAAGGGATAGGCTTCTTATTTCATAGCAACCTTGGCCACAGGGAACTTGGTCTACTTTGTTGTGTGGGGCCCTTTGATTTCGGGAGGAAGGGGAGGGACACACCCAGTCTCGCACAAAGGCTATCCTGCATACCACAATGAGTATTCTCTGTCTCTCTGTTAATCACTCACTCATTTCCCGTGCGCACAATCTCACCTCCGTAGTTTTGTCTCCCAGGTGACAGGCCCTACACATACTGGCCTACATTCAACACTGCATACTATACATAGCTCTCCTTGAGTGTGCAGTGATTAGAAAGCCCCGACATTGTAATCAAGCAGACTTTTGCTTCTGTTTTGGCCAGGACTCAGTGCGGCCTATCAGTAGGATTTTCCGGAGGAGGGCTAACCTTTTTCCGTCCTCGTGCCCAGATTCCCCCGGCGTTTGCCAGCTTTTGAAATACCTCATGAGGTACCTAAATACATAAGAGAATTGAAAGAATAAATGGCCTCCACACTGTGACAGACAGGGAGCAGTTTAGAGTCTTTAAAGTTAGAGCAAAAGTTTTAAAAGTGAGTGTCTAGCCATGTTTTTGAATCTTTTAATCCTTGAAGTACTTTGGTATGAAACTCACTGCAGAGGATTTAACCTCCTTAGAATGAGTCAACTTGACTTCTGCTCCTGATCCTGGTTGAAGGTTGCAGGAGTGCAGTTTTTTACAGTAGCTCTGCCGTAAAGCAAATAAAAGTCAGATTGTGAAGCAAGAAGAGCGCATTGAGACGGAGTCCGGGACCTCCACGGGGGAGAAACAAGGACTCTTACTGTCAGAGGGTGCAAGCCTAGGCCCCAGAGAGACGTGGGCCTGCTGCCAGACTGGAGTTTAGGAAAAAAGGGCAGAGAAAACTGAATAGTGGAGTTGTTCAGTTTGCACTGTGTTGGCCTGTGTGTGGTGTATGCGTGTGTTTCCTGTACAAATATTAGCATTAAAGATTGACAGCGGTTCTAGTCTTGCACCCATACATTCGTAATCCGAACATGAATGTCCGATAATGGTTGATGCAATTCAAATCAAGGGCCCGCAGTTACTGTAAGACTTCCATATTGGTAAACTGATGCGGGTTTAAAGTGACAATGGATGGCATTTTTCTATGCCACCATAATACATCACATTAATAGGATCTCTTTATTTTGATAACTGACAACAAGAATAAAGGAAGCAGAGCTCATGATTACAGATGATGTCATTTGAATCTACATAAAATGACTTGGATGCAATAGTACAAAGGCCTCTTGTCTCTTGTAGTCGACAAACATCTATGGATAAAGGAACAACATATACATAATTGGGACTGCTTTAACTGAGATGGATTTGCCTTCATCCAGTGTAAACCATATTTGCCACCAATAAATCCACATTAATCCTTGGTGCATGTGGTTTCCATGCCTTAGACCCACTAGCACTGTGGCTGCTGAGCGACACAACAGCTCTGCTCTGTGCATGCCAGCCTTCCTGGCCCGTCGCTGTATGTTTCCAAACGTCTGTGCAGTCATTTCCTGAGGCCCATGCCCACCACTCACCCCGCCGGTCCCCCGGTCCTCCACCACTCTGTTGAAAACGGAAGAATATGGGACCCGGCCGGTGAATGGGACCCTTTGTGTGGCGCTATAGAGCATTACAGCTCAGCGGCTCTCAGTTTGTACTCTACTGTCGATATCTGTCCTTTTTCAACCTACTCATGTGTACTGGGAATTAAAACTGTGGTCTATTTATGGTGTCGCCCATGGCACGGGACCCTGGTCGGGTCACCTTCTTCTACTTTGTCAGCGTCACAAGACGCGCAGCAGCAAAGCCCAAGATCCATGTTGTTACATTCTGCCTCTCTTGCTCTGATGCAGAGTTTCATGTGTTTGGAATAGCATAAGGTATTTGGTAGATGTTTTTTTTCTCGTGATGTAGTGGTAAAAACAAATGTGGCTAAACTACTGTATGACCTCCAGTCGGTGATCATCATAAGATAAACAACCATCATATTTTCAGAAAATAATTAATTTATGCTTTCTTTCCTTAGAAGACCCTGTCCTCATATAACTTGGATTATTTTCATACCGGGTTGTCAGCAGGTCCTGAAAAAAGCTTGCAATGTCTTAAATTCTACTATCTAAATTAAGGATTATTGGGACGATTAACACCATATCTGTACATCCCGTCAATCGGGAGGGGAATCCCTGATCTGAGGCTTGGTCGGGACCAGTGGTCCGAACAGGTTATCTGGTGGTGTGAAGAGTTTACAGAATCAATCTGAACCACATTGATCGCTGGCTGATCTGGGATGCTTAGCCTCTTTAACGCTTCTCTCTATCCCCAGCCATTCATGCCTCTTGCAAACCTGCGTTGCTCTCCCGACGTCCACCACTTCCTATGCCAGGCCTTCATCCCAGCATGCACAGAGGAGACCAAAGTGATCCGTCCTTGCCGAGAGCAGTGTGAGGCCGTACTCTCCGACTGCAGGAAGGACATTGCTACCTTCGGCGTCACCTGGCCTCCTGAGCTGCAGTGTGACAGGTAAGAAACCACAACTGCAAACAATCCACAAGAGTTAGACGACCTCTTTAGCTGTCTGTCTGGATTTCCAAGTGTTTGCAGTGCCTACGCTTAGAGATGTGTTAGCTGCATTCTAACAAATTGGTTACTATGTTCCTCTGAAGAGTTTCATTCCAAAATGAGTTATTGAGCATTTAAAAAAAGTGACAGATAACTTGTACACAAAGATGGCACAACAGTAAGACTAATAATGGAACTTTTTGAAGGGTAGTAGGTAACTTAAATCCTTTGTTATTGTTATCCTATTGTTAGTGCTTTTAAAAAGTGTTTATATTGAACAGAATAAGACAGAGACATCTTTTTTGGTGTCAGTGAATGTCCTTACACAATCATGCTTCTGAATAAAAACTAATGGTCGTTCCGTTAATCTGAATGTTTTTTTTTACAATTACAAAGTCTACAAATTACTCATTTACTCCCCTCATGTAAATTTCAGAATAATTATATTAAAAATGTACCTTTATTTAACCAGGAAGTCCCATTGAGATTAAAAATCTGTTTTGCAAGAGAGACCTGGCCAAGACAGAAAACACAATTTCATATGATATCATCTTTAACGACACTGGTAACCTTTTGGGGCTTTTACAACATTTAAGGACCAGCCTTAGTGTGGCCACTATACTTGAGCAAAGTATTCTGAATTGTGTCTTGTCCATTTCTTTCACCATAGACTTGTCATCTAACAGAGACAGACCTGGTGTCTTGGGGTCTTTGGTGACCTCTAAGCCTTCTCCCAAATATTGTAAAGTCTTATCCCACAGTGGCTGTAAAATTGGGCATTCCCATGATGCGTGCAATAACATGCCTTTTGCTCCTAAACATCTCTGACATAAATCATTTTGTGATAGACCCATCGTGTAAAGCCTTAAAGGTGTAAAATAATATCTTTGAAAAGCTTGGTAATGCAAAAAAAATCTACTGTCCTTTGACATCAGTATATTTTCAAACATCATTACCATGCAGATTATACTTACTTGCAAACTTTGGTTTTCTACGTGTCGCTGGACTTCACCCGACTAACCTGACTGACTTCTCAAGAAGTACTGATCAATGTGGGGTCCCTGGACTTCCTCTACCAAGCACCTCTTCTTGCCTCGGTGCCCTTCAGTGCGGTCTATTTCCTCCTGTCAGCTGTCTTTCCAAGCTGTCAAATGGCCTTTCCCTAGTTGTCAGCTGCTCTGTTCTCAGCAGTCACTTGCCAAAGCTAGCTGAGACATTTACCAATACACAGGACATGATGTAGTTATCCCTTGTGCCGTAGATCAAGTGAGCGCCTCCCATCATAGATGTTTTGTTGAAGTAGGCCCATGACAACTCCAGAAGGCTCAACAGTCGACTCCCCCCTCTATACCCACACTCAGCATTGCTAAGATACTCAGCACTACACTAGACTAGCCTTCCTGACAATTCCCTACCCTAGGAAATTAGTGCCAAAAGATTGCCTATACATGAACTGAAGTATTTTCTCACTATGTTCTTTATGAAAATTTAAAAAATAAGGAAATGACAACTATACACTTTGGCAAGTATAGTTGCCAGTGGGCTGTGATTCTGTGATTTTGTCATCCTTCAGATTGGACACGTGTAGTTCTCCCGATGTTTCACCGCTCCCTCCAACAACCCCCAAGAGCTCCCCATCAGCGAAGAGGGACCTGGGCTTCTGGTGCCCGCTGCAATTGAAGACCAAGCCGGGCCAGGGCTCATCATTCCTGGGCGCCCAGGACTGCGCTCCCCCTTGCTCCAACATGTACTTCAAACCCCATGAGATCGAGTTTGCCAAGAGCTTCATTGGCGTGTGCTCCATCATCTGCCTGGGCGCCACACTCTTCACCTTCCTCACCTTCCTCATCGACGTCAAACGGTTCCGCTACCCTGAGCGTCCCATAATCTTCTACGCCGTCTGCTACAGCTTCGTCTCGCTCATCTACTTCATCGGTTTCCTGTTGGGGAACAATGCAGCCTGTACTAATGCCTCCCTGCCGGCCGCTGTGGATACAGTGGTGCTGGGCTCTCAGAGTAAAGGCTGCACTCTGCTCTTCATGCTCCTCTACTTCTTCTCCACCGCCGGTATCGTCTGGTGGGTCATCCTCACCATCACCTGGTTCCTGGCCGCTGGCCCCAAGTGGAGCTGTGAGGCCATTGAAAAGAAAGCGGTAAGGTTCTTACAATTTCTAATATTATTTTTGTGGTTTTTGTGCCTTTTATAAGAAAGTATTCAGTGAAGAGTGACAAAAAAGTTTAGGAGTGAGAAGATCACAGGAGGCAAAGATCCAAGTTTTAACAATAGTCAGTAGCCTAGCAGACAATACAAGCTGGAATGCATGTGTATATTCAAATTGTAACTGATACATTTCATACCATGATCATTATACCATTGAATAATATGAAAGAATACGCACACTTCTAAGTTGTGTTACAATATTGTTTAGTCATGAGCAAAAAGGGATGGGTGACTTCTTACATTACAAAATTCCTCTCTATGATAAGATTAAACTTCCCTCTGGGGAAATTGGGTTGTTGCAGCTGCAAATAGTAATAGGATACAGCAAAGAAAGATAGGATATGAATACAAATGGAGCAAATGGGTGGTATTAAACATAACGCAACCGACAGTTACAACACTAGAACGTATTAAGTAGAAATGTAAGAATTAAGCATAAGAAGATATAGCTAAACTCTATTGTCTAAACTCAAGGCTATAAAGTGTCTAGAACACAGTTAAATAAAGCATTTTAAGTCTTAAATTCAGTTTTAGAGGCCATAAAAATGTTGCAATTTTTTGGTGTGGCTTTTACGATGAGAAATCAGCCCACTCGTGCAGATCTGTTTTCTTACAGGTCTGCAGTTGTTTCATCTTGCAAAATTTGTCTGGCATTAAAAAGATCTTAAAAGTCTTAAATGCAACGTGATGAATCTTGCTGACACCCTGAAGCAGAGTGATGGTGCAGACAGTTGAATATTTAGTTCCTTGTGTCTTCTCTCTGTAGGTGTGGTTCCACTCTGTAGCCTGGGGGATCCCCGGGGCGCTGACCATCATACTGCTGGCTCTGAACAAGGTCGAAGGGGACAACATCAGTGGGGTTTGCTTCGTGGGGCTGTACGACCTGGACACGCTGCGCTACTTTGTTCTGGCTCCGCTGTGCATGGGTGTCGTTGTTGGCCTCTCTCTCCTGCTGGCCGGGATCGTTTCTCTCAATCACGTCCGGCAGGTCATCCAACACGATGAGCGCAACCAGGAGAAGCTGAAGAAGTTCATGATCCGCATCGGTGTGTTCAGCGGCCTGTACCTGGTACCGCTGGTTACTCTGTTGGCCTGTTACACCTATGAGCAGAGTCAACGCAGCACTTGGGAGAATACCTGGATCAACGACCGCTGTCAGGAGTACAGCATTCCCTGCTCTCACAAGGTAGCTGTGGCTTATACACTTACTGCAGGTATTTAAGTTAGGTGTTTAACTGAGACAGGAGTGGACACAATAATGGAAACACCACATGAGAAAGAACTTTAAAGGGGTGTTATTTTCCCAGTGTTTGGCATATGAACACAGCAATGAAAAAGTGAAATGCATAGTCATTGCCATTTTGCCATAGTACCTTACCCGGAAAACCACAATTTTGTTTGTTTTTTAGTTTCAGATGGCAGAATATGACCGTCCTGACCTGTCCTTATTTCTGGTGAAATACCTGATGACGCTGGTGGTTGGAATATCTGCAGTGTTCTGGGTCAGCAGC
Organism: Monocentris japonica; assembly: GCA_900323365.1. Taxonomy (NCBI): domain Eukaryota; kingdom Metazoa; phylum Chordata; class Actinopteri; order Trachichthyiformes; family Monocentridae; genus Monocentris; species Monocentris japonica. The sequence goes on along the minus strand of OOFE01021422.1, from coordinate 24,803 downwards.
AAGAAGACCTGCTCGGAGTGGGCTTACTTCTTCAACAGGACCCGCAAGAGAGAGTGAGCCCTCTTCTATACGTAATGCTTTTACTTAGCCAAGTACAGCAAGATAATTTATCACTGATGGGCCGATCATGCTTATCAATCATGTCATTGATCTGGTGTAACTTCACAGGCAAGATTAAATTAGTTCATGAATAGTATTCTGTATGTTAGGGATTGATTAGCTGTTGATAGCTAATATTTAGTGCTGATATTTCAGTATCTTAACATTTGATCATTTCTGGGCCAGAAAAGAAGTATTCAATGTTTCCCCCAGAAATGTATTCCTGGCAAAGTGTAAAAGCCTCTGAAACAGCATTTAGACCATGGAGCACCAAAACACTCCTCTGAAACCCAGGATGATGATGATGAAGATGATAATGATGATAATAATAATAATCTCATAGATAACCATTGTAGTATTGATCAATTGAACAATTAATATGTAATCCTACAAACTGCATCATACCTTACCTTTACATTATTTAGCAGACGCTTTTATCCAAAGCGACTTACAATAAGTGCATTCAACATAGGTAGGCAAAAGAACTACTAGTCACCAGAAAGTGTAAGTGCATTTCCTTCCTAAACAAGCATCTAAGAGCAGAACCAGTGCTAAGGGAAAAGTGCAATAAGTTAGCTACCTACTTTTTATTTAAACAAATGACAAATAAGTGAAGCAAATAAGCATATAAGCAAATGCTAAGACAAGTAAGTGAAACAAATAAGCAGGTGCTAAGAGGAAGGGTCAGGGTAGTGATTCTTAAAGAGGTGGGTTTTCAGCTTGCGGCGAAAGATGGTAAGCGACTCTGCTGACCTTCATGTTGTTTGACCCGCAGTCCTATCAGTGAGAGTCGCCGGGTGCTCCAGGAGTCCTGCGAGTTCTTCCTCAAGCACAACAGCCGCGTGCAGCACAAGAAGAAGCACTACAAGCCGAGCTCCCACAAGCTCAAGGTCATCTCCAAGTCCATGGGCACAAGCACTGGCACGAGCACTGGCACTGCACCAACCAGCGCCTCCGCCGCCACCACCAACAACCAAGGAACCTCCGTGCTGGGCAACCACGACCCCCACGTCCAAGGCTCCCTCTCTGAGACCTCAGCCAGGGAGCATCTGGACCGGGTGGCCTCCAGCCGAAGCTCGAGGCGAGGGGAGAGGGAGAGGGAGGGCGGAGAGAGACGCAGTAAGGCAGGAAGCTCCAGCAAGATCAGCAGCCGCTCAGAGAGCTTCCACAGGGTCCCAGATGGGAGGTAAGTGAGGCAGATGTATGTTTTTATATATTTACCTCCAAGGGCAAAAAGGTTTCTAAAGAGTATTAAAGTGGCAATGAGTACAATTTTTTTACTGCCCCATAGCACAAATTGAGACTTGTGTAGAAGACAAATTCTATTGATGCTATTGCAATTCCTACTTGTCGCCAGTAGATGCTGATATGGCTTAATCTTACTTAACTATTACTTCATACTAAATTACTTTTCACATTGCACACAGTGGTAGCTATAGTCGGAGTCCACCCCCACCACACCCCAACTCATCCTGCATCTATACTACTGCAGAATTTCCCAAACAAGTGACAGTATAGCAGCAAGCACATAAAAACCTCACCAGTGGCTATAAGTGTTTAGTGCATGTAATAACCCTTAAATGTGTCCTGGTTGGTTTAGGATGTCTCCCAGGACCGACCTGTCAGAGGCCAGGCAGGTTCCCAGTGGACAGCAGCATCCCGCTTTAAGCAAATCACACAGCGACGGCTTCCAAGGCTCCTCTCCCCACCTGGTGCGCCAGGTACCACAGGAGAGCAAGGACAACAAGGACAGCAGCTGCTGAGACATCTAGCCACCCAGAATTGATCCATCCATCTATCCATCCATACATCCATCCACTGAGACGACTAAGTCGGAGTCACACCAGATGCTGGTTGCTGTGCCTGTTTCAAACACCAGTTGTCATCCACGTACCTTGGTGTGATCTGTGATGATTGTTAGTTTCATTGTAGTCAGTGAATGTACATTGCCGGCCAAATTTAAGTTACCTCAAGTATTTGAAACTTTGTATGTTTGGAGCGGTGGTTAAAGGGGGATCGAGGGGTTTCAGAGGAGAGTCTGGTTAATTAGTTTGGATGGTTACTGTGTTGCTCAGTGAAGCTTTGAACACACTTTACTTCCCAGACAGTATCAAGATGAATGTTGGAAGCCTTTCAGCGGCACGGCTGTGTTCTGACGATACAACAACCAATGGTCATGTCATTTTATGGTATGCATTAAAAGCTATACCGTTTTATAGGTTGATAGTTCAATGGTATAGACCGCACACTAGTAAACAAATGCAATATTTATGTAAGTCTTTCACTGGACTAGTCACTACACTGGGTGTTCAGATTAGGAAGGTTGTGATGCTGCCTGCCAAACAATCGACGTCAGGAAAGTCTTCCTGTGGTAAACTTTTTTCAGTGTTCTTGTTCTTGTTCTTGAAGACTGTTTTGTCTTTTGTCATCATCTAGCAATATGCATAGTGCACCACTTTTTTACTCCTTTAAAAAAAAGACATGTTCATAAACTCCATGTAACTGTTTTTTTGACAAAGTTCTTTCAAAATGTTACCTTCACTGCACAGTTTATTGAACTTTCCCTGCGTAGTTGCTGGACGTACACTTTGCATTCTGCAGAATTTCCTCCCTTTGCAAGTGTCTTCAATTTCGTGTCCTGTGAATTGGGGTAAAGCATAGCTTTATACTCAGCTAAAAGAATGTCCTTCCTCCTCATCTTCAAAGCTCTTCAAAGAACCCACAGATGTTGTGCACGTGTGATATGGCTATTGCATACTTGTACCTGTTCTCTGTGAAACTGTCATTCATTTTGAATCAGTTGGAGGAAACAGGTCAAAGGGGCGTTGCGCTTTGTATGTCATTCAAAGCCCAAACCACTATTCATCAAGTATAATACCTAATTATAGCACAGTCTTCAGCAGATACGTAAGGGGATTTGTTAAGAGGTTATTTATATCATGAATTATGGACCATATATTTCTTGTGCAAGTATTTCCTAAATACTTAATGTGATTATTTGAAAATCATCCCGTATCTTTCATGCTGTGCTGTATGTTTTGTAGAGGATTGATTATCCCACCCACTTTCCTTTCCTTTATTTCTGATTCTTTTATATTTGAGAGTCACGGGACAATACAATTACACTCTATCATTGCTTGTCAATGTATTTCATAAAACATTTTATATATTGGCATGTGGACAGGGGTTCTGTTTATGCTGTACCTAGACCTAGTGTAGATTATGAAATGCCCTATACAGTTTTTGTGAACGTTTATTATTTTTTTTTATGTAGCCTACTTTTTCATATGCATTTTGTATCAACCCGGTTTCCTTTTGAATAATAAAAAAACCTAAGTGAAAATGTGTCTTTATGAATGAGTCAATGCTGCAGAACAATGGCAATAAAAAATCAACTATTGGGAGACTTTAACCTCTATAGTCTTACACATAACAGCCCTAACAACTCAAATGCATCACAGTGAAAGCCTACCCAAACAAAAAAGAACTATAGTACTAAAGTGATACTATACAAATACCTACAGGGATTTTATAGTGATAAGGTCACTGAGGGTTTCCCAGCAAAATTAATCATTTAATTTTGCAGTTCTTTAATTCACTACAAATTGTCACAATTAGAGATTGTATAACAATGACTATTTCAGTACAAAATCCTAACAAGGAAATGGCAGAATCCATGATTATAAGAATATTATAGTGATACCATAGGAGATTAAAAGAAAAGTACAGTAAGGTCATATAAACTCACTATTGAGCACCACAGAAACACAATAAACCCCTATAGGAATATTAAGGGGATTTTCCTTAAGGTACTGGAAGATGACTGGCTCCTTCCCTCTTGTCCTGCCCTCCTCCGGACTAAAACTGGCTGCCTGAAGTCAAACTGCCGCCTCGAAGCTCTCATTCAGCCAACAGTCAATACTGTGTGATGTCTCCTCTGGTTGCCCGTCTGCTGTTTCTCACCTCCTTGGTTTTACCTCTATATGGAGTGGAAAAGGTGAGAACTAGAGGGTATCGAAAGGATGCAGAGTTTGACAAGGTAAGTAAATAAACTAAAACCATGCAGCCGCTTTTAGAATTTCAAACCTAGACACGTGAGGCTGAGGTTACAGAGAATAGAGATTGATGTTTTGTTTTTTACAGACTTTGTTTCTTCACTTTAAAATTCCTAAAGTATTCCCATGGGGACTTAAACTGTGTCTAATCATGCAGTAATCATGGTATTTTAGTCTCCTATGCCACGATTCCTACATGGCACTACAGTTCTTGCATAGTATCCTTCTAAACTGTATTCTAGGATTACTCCAGCTTTCTTTTTCTTAGGGGTTTTGCAGTCCTGCATTTCTGCATGCTAGAAAATATTTTAAGCAGTTGAACTCCTAAGAAAACTAAGCTGAGTCACATCCACATGTACGGTGAAATGTGTGTGGTCAAGCCTTGGGGGAGGAAAAAAAACGTCCAAAATGACATGGTCCCAGCAAGCAGATGAGAACTGACATTTCATTGCTATTGTATGGGCAACTGGTACTCTGTTATTGCAGGTTTGGCTACACTCTAGCAGACTGAGTGGACAGAAAGAATCCCAAACCGCAAGTTGCACTGTCTGTCTGTCTGCCTTGCTTTCTGTCTATCTGCCTGTCTTACCAGTCTGCAAAAGGTTTAGAGACTTTGATGCTGGCAAAAAAAAAGTCTGATCAGTGGGGTAGGATTGGTAATTATATGATGAGAACCTGCCTTAATGAAAAGATTTTGTCCAAAGAAACAGATAAGTGTATCTTTATACATTACTATCTGTGCTGCATATGGGCAGGTAGCATAGGGGAGAGTGAGACCTCTGAACAACACAGTCATCCTGATTCTCTCATTGTGCCCAGATCCCACTTTGAGAACCATTGGGCTAAAGGCACTTTTCATTACTTTCAAACTTTCATTACTTTCAAACTTTCAAAGTAATATCCACCAGCTGAGATGGAATTTGCTCACCGCAGTAGAAAAGGGAGGGTATAATGAATAGCATGTTATGTCACCATCTGTATCTAGTGCACTGGAAATGATGCAGAAAAGGCAAACTGCACTAGACACTCTGAGGAAGCAAGATCTACTTATTTGAACATGGTAATCATTATATCTTCTTTTGCATCCTTTCTAAATCCTCTGAAAGCTAATCTCAAACCTGAATCTGCCCCAGCACTTTGCACTACACCCGCGCACTGCATGACCTGAGAGCAGTTTTTCTTGGCCCTTGCTTCGGTGTCGGCCAATGCATGAAATTCCTCAACGCTTTGAGGCAAAATCAGCCTCTATGCTTGAGTTACAGCAGCAGTCTGTTTGTTACTAATATTCAGCAGAGCTAGAGTGTAATTTGTTCAGGCAGCAGCAGTATAGAAACACCAGACTTGAAGCTAATATAAAAGTCAGCTGTGTAGCTAAGTGGACAGAGGCTCCATTCATTAGTCTACTTTGACTAGTCTCCAAAGACAAATCAAACCTTAATAAAACGCTTAGACGTTTCCTGAACTTCCCTGAATTTGAAGCCATATTTGCGGAATCACTCGCTGATTCAAAGCTGAGCTATAGACAAGGTACAGCATTTGCGTCATTTACACATCATGCCATCCATTACCCAAGGGGCCTGGAGGTTTTAGTACATTTTCTGAAGCACAAATTCCAGGTCTATTACAGCACATGCATACCACCCCATAATCTACTGGTTTGATCACAGGCTTCAGTTCCTCCAGTTTCCTATATAGGGATGATGTCAGACATCATTGTTCCACCAGAGCAGATCACATCCCCAGGTTGCTCCAGCATGGCCACTTAATGGCTAAAGCAGACTGCTCCCTCACTGAGCCATCTGTCTCACAGCAGCTGAGATTAAAATACTGCAAATACTCTTATTCTCTATCCTTTCTTTGCACGAGATTACGGCATTCTTCAAATTCACATCGCCTGAAATAGTCGGTCCTTTGCCCCTGAGACTCAAGCCAGGACAGGATCTTGCAACAGGAGTCAAAGCCCTTTGTTATTTCTCTCTTTCTTGTGGACTTATTTGCTTTGCCTTTTGGCCATGTGCCCCCACTCCTACACAGCTGCATGCTGAACAAAAGGACGACAATGTTCGCACTCCCAAAGCCAAGTCCTTTTGGCATCAGCGTTTGCTAAAGGGCAAGGCTGTACGTCTACGTGTCCATTTGTTTGTCCTGTATGAGGATCACAAGATAGTTGTGTTTTGTTTGAGAGAGAATGTACACATATATATATATATATGACCTTTTTTTATTTTTTACAAATCATCCGAGCAATGAAATAAAACCCAACCCCGAATGAAAAACCATTGACAAACCATCTTTCATGTCGGTGGCCTCTTGCCATATCTTGTCTGAGGGCCACATGATAAAAAGTCATGTGAGATCTGCATTTTGTCTCTCTGTATGTGGGATGGCTACTTTGGCAGGCTAGCCTGTCTGTGTGTGTTTGAGTCAGCTTGAGTAAGAGGCAGCATCTGTGTAAACATAGCAGGACAGCTTCAGCAGGCCGTTGAATCACACCCAGAGATCTGCCACCACTGTCATCGGACCTTCTATTCCCCATTAACACACATTCTCACTTTATGGCCTAATGCTGTGGCTAATGCTTTGGCTGGGTCTTGATCACATCTGTTTTTACACTTATCCTATTTACACTCCAACATCAGGCTATTTGTTTATATGACTTATAAATGAGGTATAATCTGCCTTCTTGTGTGATGGTTGAATGGATGGCACCATTTAGGTCTTTTCAGAGCATGCGGCCCCAAGAAAAAATCCCCCCTGAAAAATCCTGAATCAGGAAGTTGCACCACAATAGACCTCTGCTGACGCTGTTGTGTGCCACTGTTTTTGCTCTTCTCCTCACCATCACCATCATTCACCTCCACTTCCTGTTGTCTCTCTGGTTTTCCAGTATGGCAGCTGCATGCAGGGCCCCCCCGGTACCCCTGGCAGAGAGGGCAACCCTGGAACCAACGGCATCCCAGGGACGCCAGGCATCCCTGGGCGTGATGGGGTCAAAGGGGAGAAAGGCGAATGCGTGAGTGAAATCTTCGAGGAGCCCTGGAGACCCAACTACAAGCAGTGCGCCTGGAACTCTCTGAATTATGGGATTGATCTGGGTAAAGTAGCTGTAAGTGTCCTGATGTTGCACATGGCACGGCAGGGTTTTGTGGAATGGAACTGGTCACTGATCACTTGTGATAATATGCTATACAAAACCACCACAGTGTAGAAAAGCAGCACGTATATACAACATGTGACTTGTACACTAACAATGGAATCAAAAACACCACCACTCTCTGTGCCTGGCTTTTTTGCATTCTTCCCTGTACCCATTACATCCTTGCGAGCCATCAGTTGCCAGTGCAGATGACAGGGCAACAGCAGCTAATTCGCTCTGCAGTGTTTTCAATCACTTTCCTTCATGGTTCTGCAGGACTGCACGTTCACAAAGCTGCGATCAGACAGCGCCTTAAGAGTCCTCTTCAGCGGGTCCCTCAGGCTCAAGTGTAAGACCGCATGCTGCCAGAGGTGGTACTTCACCTTCAACGGGGCAGAGTGCGCAGGACCTCTACCCATAGAGTCAATCATCTACCTAGACCAAGGCAGCCCGGAGCTCAACTCCACTATCAACATCCACAGAACATCCTCAGGTAAGACTGGGAAGGAGCTGAGCTCATTTGATCTTGAGTCAATAAATTCACCAATTAGTCTTACTGAACATGTAATTGACAATACTTCACATGCAGTAAGATCACTTTGTTCCACATTAAAGGAACAATCCACTCAAAATTGTGGTACAACCTATTAAGTCCAATGTGGTGAGTTCCCAAAGTGTGACAAAGGGGTATTCAACAACAGTGCAGCTGTAACCTGTCTGAAAAGCCTAGTGACAGTGACAGATTTCAGACTTTAAAGCAAAGTGACACGCTTCCAATTAGGTTTTGTGTTTTCCCGAAGCTTTAAGTTCACCAGCATGTCAGAAAACAAACCAATTAGCAGCTTGCCTCTCGGCAGGCAGTTTGGGTGTTCCCTGAGTTCAGTTGGCACTGTGGAAAAACCTTGTGGTCATTGTGTTCTCTTTGGCCCTCCAGTGGAGGGGCTGTGTGAAGGCATCAAGGCAGGGTTGGTGGACGTGGCCATCTGGGTGGGGACCTGTGCCGATTACCCGAGAGGCGACGCATCGACGGGCTGGAATTCAGTATCCAGGATTATCATCGAGGAACTGCCCAAATGAAAAAAAAAAAACTCGCTGAAAGAGAGGCACCAGTCATGGAAGTACAGCAGCATGTTATCTGGCCCATCCAAAATTACCAGGTGTGGTTGGCTGAGGCGTAACAGTGTCACTGATGTTAACTTGAATGTTTTTTTTTTTTTAATACTATACTAGTTGACAGGCCTATAAACAAGAGTACTGTATCATTCTTTTTTTTTTTTTTTACTGTTTTTACTGTAGTCTTTCTGTTTCTGGGTACTATAGGTCTAACCAATGAACAAATACTGTGGCACGACAGTGGCAATGCTTCAGAGTTGCAGTGAATGTGACCCGTTTATATGCCTTATTACTGTTAATAAAGTAATCTTTTGTAAGAATTTAACAACTAATTATTGAGCACCTCCTTGTAATTACTGTTATTTGTCAGGCTTTGACGTAGTGAAAAACCTTGCACTTTATCTATTATAGCCAAGTAATAAAATCATGAGATGTGTGATGTATTTACTAGTGTGTCAAACATGAGAAAATGCAGATAAAACAGTTGAGATCAATTCGGACTTTATAACAAAATGCTGTTAAAACAATGCAATCACAATACAATGAATAGTCCCCAAAAAAAAATCTATAAAAAAAATTTCCCAACATAAATGAATATGTTGGGAAAAACCCTTTATGATGCTGAATAACTTAAGATCCTTTTGCTGCAGTTTGCTCACAACTGCAATATTTTAAAATAGAAACAAATATCACACAGATACAACTGGAAACCTGAGAATATAAGATGTGTCTTGTCTTTTTAAACAGAGTATTGTGCATTTTAATGTCAGCATGAAATGCGTATTTACACATCATCGCATCATCATGGCAGCCTCCAATGAGCATTGTTTCAAACATCCTTTTCCCCCAAATTCAAGTTTTGTGACGCATTTGAGTCGGAAACAGACGCCTGTCTTCAACGCCATCACATTTCACTGACAATCCAGAATTCATGTTCAGAGAAAAATCCACCCCATATTATTGGACTTTATGTCTTGGAGGAATGATGTTGACATTGTTGCTCTGTTTGCCAACTTCATAAGTCTTCAGGACAAATGCATGTCTCACAAATTGTCTGTTTACGTGCATGGAGGATTCAAGTTAACCCAGTTTTGGGTTGTGATGTCATAACTGGGTTAGAATAACCCGGCTAAACTCATACTCATATTAAACAGGTTGCTGTGGTGCTGAACCATCTTTTTTTTGGGCACCATTTTGATGTCAACAAAAAACTGCAAACTGCACTTACTATTTGGATCATTTCTTCCCTGCAGAAGTAGTAGCCTACTGTTCAGCCAAAGAGGGTAGCTTCTTTCTCATAGTTTTTTCCTGGCGGATCGTTCTAGCTGTGGACAGGAATAGCCTGCTAAGTGGTGTATTCATGGGTAAATCAGTATGCAGGGATACTCAATTACAGGGTGTCAAAGGTGCACGTCAACAGCTGAAGCTGAGTAAGAGAGTAGGCCAATAGTCTCCATTTTGCCTCTTCTGCATCGCTGTCATGGCCCCCATGCCAGTGTGGGCTCAGAGTCCCTGCCTCTGTCCGTGGTTTGTTGGCAGGGCTCATTTGGTTTGGCCCAGCAGGAAGCGAGACAAGTTCTCATAAACTACAAAAGTGATGCAGCAGGCCGGAGTGACGCGGATCACGTTCGGGACTATGCCTTTGTAGAAACCCACAGCGCCTTCGTTCCTGGGGAGAAATCATTACCGTACCGTGATGATCCATTCTGTAATAATTGTAATTACAACACTGCACAACATTACTGCTCCCTCTGGTCCCAGGAGACAACAAACAGATGGTGACCCAATACATCTTGACAACATTATACTGTACAGTGACAGCAAGATGTACCTGAAGTGATACCATCGGATGCAATGGATATCAAAAGCCTACACACCCTTCTGAATGTTTGAGGTTTTATTATTCTAGTTGCAATTGAGGTGTCTTACTTTTTCAATATATTGTTAGAAATGAATATGCTTTTGTTTTCACCTTGATTTTGTTGGTCACTATATCCAAATGGATGTGAAAAAATAGGTCAATAGGTTTTCATTTTGGGCATCAAAGAAATACCTACATTGCATTTAGTTGATACATCTAAGTGGGAATGTAAATACAACAGTGAAATACATCGGTTCAAGTAGGACAGTACTGTTGCCTGAAATCTCGTAGCATTTTCTACCTTATTATTATACCTTAGCATTCACACTATGACTGGATCAGTAGCATACCTCCATGTCCGTCTGACGACATCGACGACCCCATTGTATTTATTGTGCTGGTCCTGCAGGCGAGCTCGCACCACCTGATACGGGTATGTTGTGGCCACAGCAAATATTTTGGATAACGCCGCCATTGTGATATATTCCAATGGATTCTGTATACATAGACGGACAGATGGAGAAGGAAAGACAGACAGAGAGGGAGACGTGACGAGAGTAGGAAAACCAATGAGTCACTTTTATGAGCTAACTGCTGGTTATCAACTGTGGGCTCATCCAGTTTTATGAGCCATAGGCCTGTATATTTAAGCTTTGAACATGTTTCCAGACCGTTTGTGGTTAATGGGGTTAATGACTCACCAGCTTCGCATCTGAAGGCATTTTCTTGTATTTGCTGTAGTCTCTCTTAAGCTCCTCATAGGCCATGAACTGCAGCGCTCCATGAGATGTACCAAACAGACCAGGAACGTACCCCTTTGACAAGCATATGCTGTTAATCATATGTGCCTGACAGACTCCTTCAGTGTCATGTGAATATCTACACTGAGCTTTATGTAGCTGTAGTCCCCTGCCTACTCAAAAGACCTTTTGCCAAGTTGTCATTGAAGAATTTGGCCGATTGCTAAAACAAGGCTTAAAATACTGCACTTTCTTCCCATACATAGGCGTGTTCTTTATTACAACATGGAGAAGTAGCACCCTCTACTGGTAATAAATAAAATACTACACAACTTAACTACAACCCTGAGGGCAAAAAGCTTGCTGGTTATTGCAATAAAGTATTACAAGTTTCAACCTGAAAATCCCTCTACAAAATAACTTCACTATGAGCTGCCATTGGCCAAAAGAAGCAACTCTTGCTATATGACATGGAACTACAAAACTACATTGGCGTCTCACCTTGTACAGACCAGGCACTCCTTCGTGGCGGTAGATCTTCACCAGAGCATCCAACATCCCCCTGTACTGTTTCCTGGTTGGGTCGGCACTGTACTGCAGCATCAGCCGGGTCTTGGTCACCCAGATTGGGTTGGTTATGGTGAGTGTCAGTATACCTAGACACCGAGGGAGACAACGGTAAATTAGTATGATTAGGTGCCCAGGATTCAGGTTTTCTTATGTTTGACAGTGGCATTATGGGACCACAGCAGATCGCAACACAAGTTACACAGCCTGACAGTCATACTAACCTAACAGGCACATTCAAAATCTATGTTCTGCAGGGACTGAATTAGGTGATCAAGTTCAAGTGCTGCGGAGGAACCGCACGCAAATTTTTGCTTTTCTGAACTGGTATTGTGTAGCACTGATAAACTCAGATCCCATGCTCACAACAAACTCATTCAACTTTATCACAACACAGAGAGGTCACTCTCTCTCGTGCCTTCCCCACTTTCACCAATTAAGCTTTCAAGAGGCTCACTGGGACAGAGAGACGTCCAGAGAGCTGAGGCAAATTGGTGGATTTGGGTGCTATAATTTAATTTAATTTAATTTAATAAAAATCAACTACTTTCAAGGCATTCCATTTATTTTCAAAATCCTTTATTTTATCTTTCTCAATTCCATAAGCTTTCAAGGATTTTGAAGGCCCTCGGGACCCTGATAAAAGCAGTGCTAACCTGCTTCGGCTGCAGACACCAGGTGCTCAGTCGCACTCAGTTCAGTTGAACGAGATTCCTTGGTGTATGCTTTGATAGCATTGTAGCTGTGGGAGAGGAGAATGTGGGAAATAAGACACATTACTTGCAAATGCAGGCAGACATGAGCACACCAATTATGTACACGTGCTCAACTTAAGCATGCACATTACACACACATACATGTATACAGTGACCAGACTGCCTAGATCAGAGAACATAACGGCACTGGCAATGAACCGGTTTCAGGCTTGGCTGATGCAACATCTAGCAGAGCCTCCACTGGGAGTCAGGGTGAGACAGGGCAAGGCTTCTACTGCTGCACAGGCAGCGAATGTAAAAGTCAAACAGAATGGACAAGTGTTCGGTAATTCGGTTGTGGCTTACTTTAAAACTTTTAAACTAAAGTATTCCTTGATTCCTTCCACTGTTGCCTCTTACTCCATGCCAAATAGCAGAGAATCCCTCTGCTTTAACATTTTTTTCTTCCCAATGAAAAGCACCTTTGATGATGAAAGAGTTAATAGTGTTGTCTCTGCCATACACGTCCATATAGGCGTTCAGCTTACGTACAAGAAGAAGTAGAGACCCCATGACGCTCCAGCACCCCAGATGTTGGGTGTCACTCCTTGGTAGAGTCCTCTTAGCCCCTCCTGGTGCCAGACGCTCTTCATGCAGTGAAAAATGCCATTGTATTTAGGTCTTACCTCCAGCCCGTCACTTACTACATGAAATGAGAGATTGAGGAGCATTGTCACTGCAAGCACAAGTTAGTTTGGAGCTCAGTTTCAGTTTCTGGAGGAAGAACTAGCTACTCCATTTACAAATCTATCAGTCTAATGTTACCTTGCTTATCACCTGAAGTACATACCTACTCAAACATGACTTGAGACCTTTTACCAATTATTAGGGGACATTCTGCAATCACCACTTATTTCAATACAATTTTTATTTTTTGAATTGGTTCGCCCGTTATTCCCACTTTCTTCCACTAAAATACACCGCGGTGGGCGGTAGCAAGAAGAGTAAACCACTTGTAATAGTTGAGTTTTGTTGAATGAATGTGTTGTTTGGTTGATTATGTGCGGAATTTACCACGACACCCTATCGATTCGTAAAAGGCAACAACAGCTGGCAGGAGGCTATGATATAATGGATAACTTAGTAACCATTACAACTATTTCATACTATACACCCACCTGCAAACCTGATTTTGACCAGATCCAGAGGGTGAAGCACCAGTGTTGACACCACTCCTCCACTGAGTCCTGCAGCCAGGTTCTCCAACTTCACATGCCTGAAGACCTGCTGGATGTGTCCGGCTATGGAGACACCAGAGGCGGGTTGCCTGGAGGGTCCTGCTCCTGTAACATCGCCGCGAGCCGAGCTCATGTTTAACTAACTTTAGCTAACTAACGACAGCTATGTTTACAACTTGTTTACTCCAGCGGCTAGCCTATTCAACAGCATAGAAGCGGTAACAAGCCACCGACACTGCTGTCAAATGTAAATCGGTTGTGCATAACCGGTCGTGCATCCGGCTGTGTTAACTCTCTGTAAATTTTCAAGGCATGTTCGTTAACCACGTTTCGTTATGACATGCGGTAGATTATGTCTGTCAAGCTGCGCCACACTTGCTCGACCTTGCAGCGATACTAACTTCAAACCAGCTAGAATAAAAAAAATCTTTCCGGTCACAGACTTCACAATAAAACGCGAATGCTACAAACCTAATAGTTTGTTGACCTAGTCATCTAATTAGTGGCGGCTGGCCAATAGAGGGCGCTGGTACATATTGTGTAGTTAGTGAGTAAAATGTATAATCTGCAATCAAATGTAGATTACAAATGTTCTACATTGTAGACTGATAGTCCACATATTTCCAGTTTGGGGCGTTGGGATCTTTGTCCATTGACTCTCGTTATAAATTGTAAACATGCAGTTAGCTCTTCTTCAATACAAGAGATAGGAGCTTGGAGGGCATCTATCTGAATGCTGCTGATTTTACATACAACCAACCACTTGATAGCAACAGAGAGCGTGTGGCTTGCGGTACATCCGAGATAAAATACGCTAGAATGAGTTGTTGAGCGTGAGTTGGAAGAGCCTTGAAAAGGGAGGCACTAAAACCCAGGAGTTTGAAGTCCGACGTCATTAAGTGGGTTTGGTTTTAGTTAAACTGTTAGCTCCGCCCTGTTTAAACCGTAATCAGAGAGGTACTAGTCCAGCTCAGAATTTTGCCATGGCATTTATTTTGAAAGCCAAGATCGCCATTTTCCGGTCTTACTCTGGCTAAATCTGGCAACTTGACGCAGACTTTTCCTCATACATTGTGGAGGACTGGACATCCCACAATGCAATAGAGCGTCAGATCACGTGACATCACGTCAACACATGGCCATTCAAGCTAGCGCCTTCTAGTTTTTCTTGTATGACTATAACTGAATTAAAATCTTTCTAGCGTACGTCTGTTTTCGTTCTATCACGATATGAAGGTTAAAGTTCTCTCCAGGAATCCGGATGATTATGTCCGGGAGACCAAGCTGGACATCCAACGTGGTGAGTGGTAGACTTAAAGCTAAGCTAACCAGAGTTTACCAGTGATAATATGGAGATTTAGAAGTTAGCCAGCTAGCTAGCCACTTCTCTCGCTACAACCCCTCATGAAACCTGCAGTCCTCTCACCAGATCCTCATGAAACCTGCAGTCCTCTCACCAGATAAAAATAGTCTTTAGTGGTACATATCTTCTCAAAGGATAATTAATGGCTAAAATTACAATATGTCATAGCAAAGTTCGTCAAATATCACGTTTACAATTCAGTTACTTACATTATGTATATTATTTTCAAGAGGCAGAAAACTTGAGAATAGTTTGCAAATTCCTTGAACTTGTAACGCTGTCAGCACCTCATCAACTTGTTCTGTAGGATATACATATTAGATCCATTTGGCCGTCATAGAAATTGACGTTTAGTTTTAACCAACAAGCTATGACTAAGATAAGTTTAGATTTAAGCTGAAACTTTAATGATCCATGTGGGGAAATCTGATCGTTGCAACAGCATGTAGTAAAGGGTTACGCCAGAGAAAAAATAGAATATAAGAATGAAAACTATGTGCAAAGTATGTATCATATTTGCAGGTCTGCAGAAGACCATACATACACTACGTACAGAAAGGTTTTTAGGTGTATATTGTAAAAAAAGATTCATTTCATCAAATACATTCAACCTATATTAAATTCACAGATGTATAAAATAGGAAAAAATGTTGAAAATGGGCAGAAAAACTGATAAGATATGTTTTCCATTTATTGTTGTGGTCCATTAACCCGTTAAGCTATGACTATTGTATGTTTTTAGTCCCTAGGAACTATGACCCAACCCTCCATCCGTTTGAGGTGCCCAGAGAGTACGCCCGGGCCCTGAATGCCACTAAGCTGGAGAGGGTGTTTGCCAAGCCTTTCCTGGCCTCCCTGGACGGCCACAGAGATGGGGTGAACTGCATGGCCAAGCACGCTAAGAGCCTCTCCACCCTGCTCTCTGGCTCCTGTGATGGGGAGGTAGCTATCTGCCAAACGATAAATAGATTACATCACGCTTACCAGCTTTATTAACCCTTTTGGAAGTATGAAACAGTACATACAGTAGGTTAGACTTGATTTGTTGCCACCATATTTTTTTCTTGATACTGACCTGATGTCCAATAATAAATGTCTGATTTGATCCTTCACTTAGGTGAAAGTGTGGAATCTAACCAAACATGAATGTGTCCGGACACTCCAAGCACACGAAGGCTTTGTTCGGGGAACGGTCGTCCGCTTCTGTGGCACGTCCTTCTTTACGGTAACTGCTGCCCTTCACAACACCTGAGCACATTTTTCAGAATTGTCAGACTTTTTCTACTGACCTAGCGGGCATGTTGTGTTTAACAGGTTGGTGACGACAAAACAATCAAACAGTGGAAAATGGAGGCACCACGCTATGGAGAGGAAGAGGAACCGCTCAACACTATCCTGGGCAAGGTATGGTTGGATGGCATCTGCTGTACAATTCCTGTCAATGACCGATCCATTAATAATAATAATAATAATAATAATAATACATTTTATTTATATAGCACTTTTCATACATAAGATGTAGCTACAAGACAAAAGCTGACCCTGACCTCCATGTGGAGAGGGTCAGGTGATCCTTCAGGGATCAACAAAGTATTGCATTATTCTGAAAATGTTGCTTTTCCCCACAGTCTGTGTTCACTGGGCTGGATCATCACCAGAGGGAGGGTGTGTTTGCAACGTGTGGCCAGCAGGTGGACATCTGGGATGAGCAGAGGAGCAGCCCAATCCGCTCTTTCACCTGGGGTGTAGACAGCTTCAGCGCTGTCCGGTTCAACCCTGTAGAGGTGAGTTACCATATATCTATCACATATCCACGTAGTATCTATGGGTGTGTTGGCCGTGGATACCACCAATTTCAGAATGGCAGCGCTGCCACGAATGCCACCGTTGTGAAACTCACAATGTACAGTTTTTTGTTGAGAGTGTCAGAGAGGTGTTCAGTTTTGAGATCATTTTTTTTTGACCACTGAATCTGCAATTTGAGCACCAACTATTGAGCCTCTTTGGAGCTGTTAGTTGCCTGATATTGTTTTGAAACCTGTAAAAATGGTGATCGCCAGACCTCTGTTAAAGCTGAGAGTCACAGTTACACAGGTGAGTCATTGACTTGAATGAATATTTGTAGTATGTGTCAAAGTTAAGCTGAGTCCTTTTTCATATGGTGTTTCTGTTATTTTGCCCAGCCACTGTATGTACATTTGAGGGGACTAAGTGTACTAGAAATGTAAGGAAACTACTGTTTTTGACATTTACATCAGTCAGTGACAGTAAGAGCTTTTGTCTTTCCTCAGACTGAACTTCTCGCAAGCTGCGCCTCTGACAGAAGTATAGTGCTGTATGACATGAGAGAATCGGCACCACTTAAAAAGGTAAGTCTGCACCAGTCATATATCCTACAGGATTGCCCTTTCCCTCCTCCTTTCTCCACAAGGATATAAGTGATGTATGTATACTGAAGTCTTCATTTTCATCCTTAAGGTTATCATGAGTTTGAGGAGCAACACATTGTGCTGGAACCCCATGGAAGCGTATTACTTCACGTGTGCAAACGAGGACTACAAGTAAGTTGAGAATGATTTGAGTGAGAGAAAAAGGGCGCACTTACCTTTCCCTAATAGGACTAATAGGCTGTTTTGTCTGTTATCAGTCTGTACACATATGACATGAGGTACCTGGATCAGCCAATCACAGTACACATGGACCACGTCTCTGCAGTATTGGACCTTGACTATTCTCCCACTGGGCGGGAGTTTGTCTCGGCCAGTTTTGACAAGACCATCCGCATCTTCCCCAAGGACAGCGGCCACAGCAGGTCAGTGTGACTGTAGCCGTAATCATCCCTCCATCATTCTATTATGGCAGTATTACTGTTACTAGAGCTATTTCTGTTCTGAATAGGCCTTAATGGAGTTTGAAGTCGGAATGACGTTTTCTCTGTACTAAAGCTGATGGTTTGTTAATGCAATTTATTTTGTTTTTCATAATGTCATAACTTTGTCTCATTTATTTTTACTTTAATCTTCATCATACTTATACACTTTTATTATTATTATTATTCCTCAAATTCAAGATCAGTGCATGTTGCTTTGATCATGCTGACAAATAGCCTAGTCTTGCTCTCATTTAGATTTGGGTTCATAAATTACTGGCATCAGTTTGTTCGGAAGATTATGGTGCATGATTATTATGATATTCCTGTCCAACGTGATGAATCCTGTGCAGCGTCTAGCTTGATTCTGCAACAGTTCATGTTTTGGTGGTTTTAAAACAGCCAAAGAAAGCCTTATGACGCGTCAGCTGTTGATGCACATTGAGCGTCTGGTTTGTGTTTGCCTTTCTGATGATCAGGGAAGTCTACCACACCAAGCGCATGCAGCACGTCATCTGCATCAAGTGGTCGGCAGATAACAAGTACATCCTGAGTGGTTCTGATGAAATGAACATCCGACTGTGGAAAGCCAATGCAGCTGAGAAACTGGGAGTGGTGAGTCCTGCCTTTCTTCTTCCTAACACGGAGGGAAATGTCACCCAAAAACCAGATCCAGTGACTAAGCTGGTCAACGGGCCGCAATGGGGCATTTTAACGGCCGGCACATGTGTAATTGTTGATGTTAACTCAGCTCCGTTAGCTGGCCACATGATCCTGCTTTCTCTTTCACACAACTTTATGAGATCCATATGATTGGTAGCTTGGTGCTTACTGATTGGTAATCCCCGATGACACCATATGTGCAGTGCATTAAACAATTAACAGCTGTGTTTGCCTCAGCCGCCGGACATTCATATCTCCCTCCAGTGAGTTTTACCTGTGTTTGACCTTGTTTTATGAGTTAGCTGCGTTCCTCAACACAACCGTGGCCCCGTGCCCACCTCAGCAGGGTAAGAATGGGCGACTGTGCCAGGAGCAATGGCTGTGCTGCTGCCAAGTGCTCTGATGGATGCTGACTTAAGGCAGAATCACTCTCAATAAGTACAATGTACCAATTGGCACAGCGGCCCTAGTGGCAGATGGAAGTCCAAAAAACTCAAAAGCTTGTGCAGTTGTTCTACAAATCGCTTCCAAAACTGCAAGACTGTAACCTGTTTCAGACAAGTCTTTATTGGCTTTTAATATCTTGTGAGCACGACAAATGTATGATTTTCAGATAATGCAGGCTATGTCAGCAGAAACGAGGGCCGTGTTGCCATGTTTTGCTCAGCTGTTTAACAAGGCTTCTTTAAAATGCTTGGAAGTGTTCCAACACCCAAAATGCCATTTATGGATGAATAATGAAGACCAGTGGCATCTTCCGTGCCATCTCCAATAGCCATGTTTTATTCTTAATCGGATTCACTCTTGCTTATTCCCTTAATGCAGTGGAAAATTGGCCAACTTTTGGCCCTTGTTTCACTGTCACTGTGTAAGAGATTTATTCGCAAGCTTTGCACTTAAATAGATCAGACAAGCCCTGCTCCTATCAGCAGTTTAAATCGGCCAATCACTTAAAGCGGGGCACTCTGAACATAATGAAGCATTAACAATCAAGTTGTACTGAAAGGGTCTTTAATTATGGAGAAATGCTGAATCAAGCCTCTGCCTCTGTCTCATCTCGGGGCAGAAGGCGTCACACTGGCCTGGTCACACTTGGTCAGCTGCTGCACATCACTTTGTTTTCTCATGACTTTCCATGGAGTGACCTTTGACCCCCACAGTGTAAATCAGTCTTATTTAGGCCCAGGTCTAAAAAGAATACTAGAGTGAAGCGCCTCTTGGGATTTTTATCTTTTGAAGGGTGCAGTTTTTCATGTTGAAATGTGTTGCCTCTGCATTCAGGGCGTGCTGTGCTGTAATGTAGGACCTCACTAAATATGCCCCAGTTGAAGTGGAGCTTGTCAAAAGCCTGACATTCAGTGCTGCCCTGTTCTTTTCCTGTTTTCATAACTGAGGTTGTTGAATTTCACAAATTTACACATTTTGCAGGGTGACCAGTGTGTCCAGGGGAAGTAGTTTGGTCCAACAGGGTCAGCAGCTAACAGCTCTTCTCAAACAAATTGAATCTGAGAAAAATCATTGCTTTTAATTAGAATAAAAGCCCCGAAGGAGGGCGCACTTAAAAAACCTCGGCCAAGACGAGTCAGAGGGGCTGGTGGTTTTTATGAGAGATGGAGAACGAGGGAGGGTGTTGAGCTGTTGTCTTCACTTTTTAACAGACATTGATTCAGCTTTGAATGTGCAGGTTGTCAAGCTCAAGTTGCTGCTCGCTGTACTGGCCAACATTTTACGATGCAAACCAGCATACCGTAACTGTCACTAATGGCGACGTGACGTGCAGATACTTCACATGTATAGCTTGCCGCTGACAACACTGTCGGAGCTGAATTTCCCAAGCGATCTTCAGGCGTATACGGTTTTATTTAGACTTTTGTGGTTTTCTCCTTTGAAACCGTCCCCCGTGTCCATATAGTAGATGGTTAATGTGTTCAAATGAGGCATCTGCATGGAGCCACAGTGCTGATTCTGTTGTTAGCGGTAGAGCGGATGGATGTCTATCTGCTCTGCATTCTGCCTCTCTTCGATTGAGCAGTCCTACCAGATGACTGAGTCTCTTGCCCACTCTCTCCCGCAGTCCAAAAATGAAGGATAAACCGTTGAAACTAATTGATGAGAAGACTGTAAATCACTGTAAAACTCGAGGTGTAGAGTGCCATCTTCTTCATATCAATTCTTTGATGAAGCCCCTTGGCCTCACATATAAACCCCCGTAAGGCCTCTTGTTTTCTCTCCTCCCCATCTCATAGATGCTTATTTTTCTTGGCACACTCACAATTTGTTTACTCTTTCTCTCTGTCCATCCCCTGGTCTTTTCTCTCACCTCCTTCCCTCCTCGCTTTATTTTCTCCTCTTTGCCTCACTTTGTTGTCTTTTTCTCAACCAATCCACTCTCCCATTTCTTCACTTCTATACTCTTTCTTGCCGCCATGTAGCTGGCCCCCAGAGAGAGGCAAGCCGCAAACTACAACCAGAAGCTGAAGGAGAAGTTCCAGCACCACCCTCAGATCCGACGCATCGCTCGCCACCGCCACCTACCCAAGGCCATCTACAGCCAGACCAAGGAGCTGCGAGTCATGAAAGAGGCTCGCCGCAGGAAGTATGTACTCCATGCGCTTTGTCTGTTCAGCCACGGTGGCTATCGCTGCTCATGCTAACCACCCAGTTCTTCTTCTATTCATTCCTTCTATTCATCACTTCCTGAGGAGTTTTTCCACCGGGTGTTTAGAACAGCAAATGTAAAAGCTTTTGTGAACTGGTTAAAGGTTGAATCACTATTGTGTTATATCAGATAGCAAAACAGACATTTCTATAAAAATATCACAGATTATTACTCGTGAGAAGCAAAACTAGTCCTCTTAAGCGCTGATTAAACCTGTGAAACTGAAATAGCTCATTTGGCATTTGAAGATTATCAAGGAAATTAGCCGCACAAAAGGGAACTAGACCCTGTTGTCCCTTTTTCAGCATGTGGTCCACATCAGCAGTGCGGACCAACTCAAATCCCTGTTTTCAACATAGAATTTAGCCTCATCCTGGCCTTTGCTCAGGAGTGGCAGGAAGTCCCCACTGTGCCCATGTAGCAGTGATGGTGACTTGGACTGCTGCCAAGATAGGTCAGACCTTTCTCAATCACACAAGCCTCATGGAAAATATCACCGATGGGACTGTCCTCTATGACTTGGTCCAGATAGGCCTTACGTACTAATTTACAGCTTGCGTGGTGGATTGATTGTCCCGGTTTGCACTGCCATCCAATGATTCATAGCTCAGTCTGTGGCTTTTCTTTGTTTTTGTAGATACTGACACTATTGTGATACGTCAGACGTGTGCTGGGACTGTGAATGATTTACTATCTGTGGTTTATGTATTATTTTCAGGGTACATTGGTGTAGTCAGTGACGTAGGTGTTAGGTCAGCAATCTCTTTCGGTCTCATACTCGCTGTCTTCCTCTGCCTCTCTCTGTTTACTTTGCTAATCTCTCTCTCCCTCGCTATCTCTCTCTCTCTCTCCTCTCTCTCTCTCTCCCTCCTCTATCCTTTCCTGAATATTCTCACCAGCAGCTCTCCCAGGCTGGGTTATTCATGGCTCTTCCTCTGTGTGTTTTCCAGGGAGAGGAACGTGCGCAAGCACAGCAAACCAGGAACTGTTCCGGTGGTGTCAGAGAAGGAGAAACATGTTGTGACCGTGGTCAAATAGACCAAGCTGGAGAAGAGAATAGCAGACCCAGTGGCTGCCATCAAGAGTTGAGGTGGAGCCCCAGATCACATTCACATGGGGACATATACACAGCTTTCACTCACAAATTAAAGACTTTTTTTGATGAAGACTTTTGTTTGGGTGAAAAAACACTTTTTGAATACATTCAAGGATATTTTTTGTAATTTTTAGGGAGAGCTGCATCTTGTAGATGTGTGAGGTACTGTCAAGTGACGTGCTATGCAGGGCTAAAGGGAAACTGCATTGTTCTCTGTACACGCATGCACATACTGCAAGGCCAAGAGCAGTTATATCTTATCTTATTCATTGTGCCACTGTTAATAGCACCGTCCCTTGAGGTGATGATTCTATAACGATTTTACTTTGCAAGGTTGATTTCCCAATACACAGGATCTGATGTAAGTGTCTACACCTTGTGCTTTTTGGGCGAGCATTCATGCAGAAATCTAGCTTGGATGTTGAAGGAAAATGAGGTGGTGGGAGAGAGAGCAGGTATGTCATGGGGAAGCCACAACCACCACGACACCTCCATAAGGCTAACGGATTAGACAATCTGGTTTTGCCAAATTCACCACCCATGAAAATTACACTGTATATAAGTATGTGACTTTTGCTGGAATGTTTTTCCAACTTGCAATAATTCACTTTCATTATGGGTTCAGTCAACACAGGTATCATTTCATTGCAGGAAGTTCACCAGATGTAAAATGAAATGGTAAAATTACCATCTACCATGTTTTGTCTCCTTTTCTCTGGATGAAAGCTCAGGCAGATCAGTGGGATTACTGACAGAAAATGCTACACTTGTAACCTATAATGTGGGATTGAGTGCTTACCTGCTTTTGTGTATTTATAAATAAATGAAGTAAACTAATATTTTTTTTAATTGATGTCATTTAGAAGTCATCATGGGCTAAATCGTTCAGCAATCTGACTTGACACCAAGTTTCCTGTGTTGTTTGACTTGTTGCAGGCAGATCGCTGCGTCGGTGCTAATTTGCGTACAGTTTTAAGGAGGTACTAGCTCATCCTCTTAATCCCTGCAGGATTTAACCCTCCATGCACGTCAGTTTTTCACAATCCTATCAACCCTGGAGCCTGAGCAAGGTTTGTCTTAGGGAAAGGGTTGAGGATCAAGAGGAGGGATTTAGTCGGGGTCACAGCTAAGAAATGCAAGGTTGGGGTGAAGTAATCTATTGAGCATGGTGTTTGGTCAGGGTCGAGAGGGGCAAGAACGGAGGAGAGGGAAGGATTCTAGAGTGACACGAAGATGATGATGGTATAACAAATGGTGGTTTAATCCAAAACGAGTGTGCTGGTCCTGGAAAAGTCAATATGATTGTTATACAGATAATTCAGAAATGATATAGAATGATCCCAGTCATGCAGACCTATACACTAATAGGTCTACAGTTTATTTCAGTAGCAAAACTGGTTTTAAATTTCATTCTCACTAGCATGTAAAAGATCTTCAATAGTGCAATTCTCACTGTGCGGTGCAATTAAACTGACAGGCTTTTTACCACAGGGCTTGTGTAGTTGTTTTGTGCTTAGTCTTCATTTATCAACACTGAATTTCTCACTATCTACTGGCAACATCTATAGCCAATGTACTGTACATGAAAGGAGGGTTGACGGGAACCAATGGAGTCATTGTTCCTACTCATATTCTGTATTTACCTTGTCACCTCACATCTCCCTCTCATCGTGCCCCTGATCTGGTTATGAAATATGCATGATGCTTTCCTGGTACTGTGCTGTTCCAGCTGCAGAGTCTCCAGTCCGTGTTTTGCGGCTGCTATCTGCCTGCTGTCAATGAACATCCACAGAGTCCTCTCAGCCGCTCGGCTTTATTCTTCTACGCGTTTCTGTCGCTCCGCCTCCTCTTCCTATCTGGATTTTTTTTTTCATTGCATCCATTTTTGTGCATTTAAGAAATCTCCAAGAATTACCAACCTGGAGGAAAGCGAGAACCAGAGTGAGAGAGGGGGATTTCAGGACTCGAAAGGAAAACAAGGACGGACCGGGCATCTTTATTCCAACATGAGAGTAAACCCTTTCTAGAGGATGGCAGCGATGTAACCCATCGCTGCCATTTAACATGATTGCAAAATAAAAGGCAAGAGCTTTTTTTAATCTCTAGCCTCTGTATTTTTCTACTCTTTATCCCTGGATGGGGGCTTATGTTCGGGATACTAGTTACCTGAAGGTTGTAGCCTATAACCGGTGCTGTGTGCTACCGTACTTATTATAAGCGCATTTATTTCTAATCTTCAGTTTTCTTATATTTTGGAATTGGCTTTGTTTGGCTTTGTGCGCAAATTAGACGATTCAGCCTGCCCTAGCTTGGCTATAGAGAGGGAGACAAGGCGCTATATGCTGCAGCTGATTTGGTATCCCTATCAAAAGCATGTATGCTGCCCGCTAATAGATGAGGATCAAGCCTGTAATTAATATTTTGACGCTCAGTTCTGAACCACAGTGTATTGTGTATAATAGTCTTAACCGAGATGTCATACAGTCTATGGCAACGGAGCCTCCACTTCATGCTGAGCACCAGCTCTATTTCTAAAGCTCACAGCCCGACTAAGAATTTTAATTTGACAGCACGACATGTTAAAATGTAGCCTAAAATGCTGCTGATCCTTGGTCCTCTTCCCCCTTTTTTATAGCAATTGTGTGTAAA